>CAOLHI010003748.1:0-155292 GCA_948474755.1 Ctenosaura bakeri | reverse complement strand
CAGGTGGCGACTAAGATATGACCTCTTCATGACTGGCCTTCTGATTCAGGAATGTTCTCACAGAGAGGCTTGCCAGATGCTAACTGAAATGTCCTTTCAGTGCTAAATGAAAATTGTTTTATATGCTGAAGTATTTTCTTTTTTATGAGCTAAAGGCTACAATCTTGTACAGCCTTTCCCAGGAGTAAGCTCTATTGGAGACAATGAAACTTTCTTTTGAGTAGATGTGTATATTTTTTACATGGGTACATGAAACTGAGGTTATAAATTATCACTTTTATTAATTTTATTTTGTAAAAGTGGGTTAGATATCCTTAAAATAATTAAACCAAAAACTGTCGAATTACCACCACATCGGACTAGCATACTCCACGATAAACAAGGAATAGGGAACCATCAGCCCACAAGAGTGCTGCTATTTCTGATCAGTAGCCAGAGTTAAGATCATCTTTAAAGGACATTTTTCTTATGTGGAGTTTAAAGCCAGAGGAAAAAAATAGAAACAGAAATACAATTGGTGCTGGTAATATGACTTTAAAAGCACCCATAATGGTTAGGTGAGTGTTTGGGGTCAACCAGTGTTGATATCCTTATCTCTTGTAGGGTACATTTATTATTCTTGTCTTCCTTCAAGTTTCCAACTTATGTCTACCCTAAGGTGAATCTATCATGGTGTTTTCTTGGCAAGATTTGTTCAGAGGGAGTTTGCCTTCCTTTGAGGCTGAGAGAATGTGACATCCTCAAGACCACTCAGTGGGTTTCAAATCTCAGTCCCCAGAGTTGTAGTTCAATATTCAAACTACTACACCATGCTGGCTCTGTAGATGTGTCTGTATGTGGCAGAGAAATGCACTAGGGCAATGTAGGAAAACTTATGTTAGTGAGGCATATGTTCATTTTCAATATAGCTGTAGTTTCTTGACATTCTAAAACTGTGTTCTCTGAGTGGACTAGAAAATCATCAGTAAGTGCATCCATACCATAGATACAACTTTCTACAAGATGATTCTTCCAGATATCAAAGCTTTACTATCAACTGAGATTACCCTTGAACCTCAGCATGCATCTAGTCTTAATATTCATAATAAAGGGGATACCCAAACATTGAAACTATCTTTTCATGATCTTTTCTTTATGTTTCTCCTATACATGACTTTCTTTGAGATATCAGCCTCATCGTTCTTAATGGCAGTCATTGTCATAACTTTCAATTGATTTCAGTGTAAAAAAAATGAGTTTCATTGTCTTGTTTTCTTCATAACCAGACAACTTCATCACAGAAGAAAAGTCATTTTGCTTTCATCTCAGATTCTCTCATTTCATCCCCTTTTCCTTGTAAAAAAAACATTAGGCAGTCTCCTGGCAGAGTAACTATAAGCTTAGATTTTTCAGTAGTTCAATTTCTCTTTTCCAGTATATTGTAAACATATAAAAGGATGTCTGACCACTTCTAATGTCAGTATTAATTGCTACGTATGAGTAGACAGAAGAACACAGTAATCAGGAGAATACCAAGCAAGACAGACTAGAAGCATGGATGTCACTAAAGATTTCAAGTTTTCTCATACCAAAGTAAACTGAAATATGCAACACCATGGTAGAAATCTGAGATAAATACACTGAATTAACAACCACAGTATCATCATGAACCTCAGTGTGAGATCACGAAAATGTTAAAGTGACAAGTCAATGGACACTGACATTTAGGAAAACCACAATCTAACAAAGTGTATTGACACCCAACCCACACCTCCAAGATGGCAAGCTAATTAGTTATAAACCTTAAGTCAGAACTATTACCAAGGCAATTTCATTCAGGAAAATGGAAGGAGGTCTTAACACTGCTCGATCCCTCTTCCCACTATGTGATGGCTTTGATCCAATTTGGTGACCTGCCAAGACTGTACAGTATTTAAAAAAGGTAATGTCATGAGATCTGATCTTCTGTCTTTTATCTAGTGTAGTGCTCAGAGCTTTTAAAGTAGCAGTTATATTTTAACTACTACTGAATCTCTGAACATGTCCCAGCACACTCAGTAAGTACAAATAAATACACAGAATCTCAGCAACAAAAAGCATGTTAAGGAATATGTAAAAAAAAAAATCACCTGAAAATACTGCATTGAATAGTGCGTGAACTAAACACTGTTGCATCAATATGCTTCTTGATGTTTTTCAGCATCAGGCTTAATCAGATCCTTACTTTGTACAAGATTTCAGTCACTGAGTAGAGCATATTGAATTGATCAATTCTCCAGCACACAATGCACATATTTACTTGATTATTTCCAGATGGTCTGTTGCCCAGTATTTCCCCAAAACACTTCAGTACAACCATCATTTCTTACATTTCCTCTTGTCTATCCCACTATGACAAAATGCAACTCCTGCTCTCGAGTGTCAAATATGCAGTCTGGAGTTTTAAAAGAGGTGCATGAATCATTTATCCCCAGTTGTGATCCCCTTCTGTTGCTTTATCTCCACACATTCAGGCTGCCCATTGCAACTGTAGTTATACTACTGTTATTACTTGAATTAAAATATAGTTGTAAATGGTTTTGTATACTGTTATTATTTTCAACTGACTTGGTATGTAAACCCAATGGATTCAGTTCTTCCTTCCCTATTGGCAATTCCCTTTTTAAAAAAGCTGCTAAACATATTTGTCTTTGAAATATATTTACATACATTTAATTGTATGTGTCTTCACTTATACACATTGTCATAATCATTGTAACATTGTAATCATATGCACACTTACATGGGACCACAATGGGACATTTCCCTGTTAAGTATGCGTAGGATTATGCAACTTAAATATATTTTTACTATTCTTCTTATCAATTCTGATATCAATATCCACTCAGAGCCTAATTCTGAATATTGCAGGGTTCAAACCTGGAAGCTACACCAGGAAATCATGTTCTCTGATTAAGGATGTCTGGAAACAGCCTATCTCAACAGTGGCAAAGGATCTATTTAGCATATGGTCAGGAAAGAACTCCAGTTGAGGTACAACATAGAGATGGCCCCAGAAATGCCTTTCCTTTGTTGAGTTCTCTCTTCTGTCTTCTTTGTAACTTGTAGGATTACTTACCCAGTGCCAGGATGACATGGATGTGGAGACATCAGGAAAACTCATGTTATGATTATTCAATCCAGATTGCAAGAAGAGAAAATCATGGTGTGAGGATGATGCCCTTGTAATATAACTGGTTCTAGTATTAAAAACTGTTTCCAAGAGTGAAGTGTGCTGAGAATAGTTTCGCACAGCCTCTTCTGCCAGACAAACATAGGATGGGATTGACGCCCATGGAACTATGTTCATTGTATGGCCTTTGGCCAAAGAGTGTTTGAAAAAGAACAATTTATCTTATTGGATTACTATGAGATTAAAAGGGGAGGGGGCTACATAGCTCCTTGGAAGAAGCGTGTGATTTAATAGGATAAAGAAAACAACAAATGTGCAGATTTGCATGCTTAAAGTACAAGGAAGGAATAGGTCAAAGAAGGGGAAAGAACTTCATTCTTTCACTTTCTGCTTGATCTTATTCCATAGTTTGCCCAACTACCAACTCCCACATGTTTCTCACTATCAACAGCTCCTTCTTCATCAGCGATCATCCAGATCTGTTAGGGAAGAAGAAGGGAGAAGGAGAAGAAGGAGAAGCAGGAAGAGGCCCAGCCTGAGACAAAGGGAACATGGTGCCCCCTTGTCTGTCTCCAATATAGAAGGTGACTTGGATTGGCATCCGTAGTTACATTACCACTGGGAATAGGTGAGGCAGCAACCTCACTGTGTGGCATATAGAGCTTTATATTCCAGCATGAAGGAAAATCAAAATGTTTAGGAGGAACAGCTACCAGTTTGTCCCCAGTGCCCACAGGCACCTGCTTCCATAGGTGATTGCCTCACTCTACCAAATGGAAGGGTCATCCATATCACAAAGGCACCTTTGTGGAGTGGATGCTGCAAGACCAATCCATATGGCGAGAAAAACAGTTGAAGCAACAACCAAAAAGATATTACTAGCCATTTCCTTTCTAAGGCTGCTTAAGTCTGTGTGTATAAATTAGCCATAGCAGATGCTAGGGACATTAGTATCCCAAAGGCTAGAAGCTAATTGAGAGAAAGGACGAAGAGTTGGGCTTATACCAATTTTTCCCAAACTCACTGAATTTCCACATTTGACGAGACCTTTGGTTTTCTTACAGGAACCTCATGCACTGGCCCAAAAATATGCAGGATTATACAAACACTTTAGGAAGCAACATTTTAAAGTGTGTATATTATGCTTGATCCATGTATATTTGGTCCATTATTTGGTTTAATGTTGATAAAAGTAGCGTTTGACCAGCTTTCACACATTGTTGTTTTCCTCAGATAGAGCAATGATTCATTGCTACATGGTCATCTGCCAGATTGGTATAATCAAAGTTCCCTTCATCTCTTTTTCAGCATGATTCACCCTGTGCAATATCATTTTGGTAATTCAGTATTGCAATGTAAAGAAAGGGACAGGAGATGACCAGCCTATGTCCAGGGCAACAGCTAGCCAGTAGCTAGAAGGCAATTTATTCTAAGGTGAGAAAAGTGTAGACACTGCTGGAGATATTTTTCAGCCTCATATCTGAGATGGACTCTGTGAGAAAGCTATATGGGCTTGACAGGCCATATACAAAGAGACCACAAATTCTGAGTTTTGGGTGTGCAGATCTCTCTGTGAAGACTTGACTCTTCTAAGGGGAGATCAAGAAATAAACACCATAGATGAGAGCCCTGTCAGGTTTGAACAGCCAGTGCTGCTGCAGTGACTCACAATAGTAAGAAATGATTTGAGATCTCAGAAAGGGTGGATAAAGATACTCAAGGGTGGGAAAGGAAAAATACTGGGAAATAATTGTATAATTCTCTTTCAGTTTGTTACCATTGTTGTTTGACTTTACTTGTCCTTGGCCTCTAAACTAGTACCACATGGCCTTTATCTTCTTGTTATTGTAACTGTTTTTGAACATAAATATTTGGCAATTTTCTCTTCATGGTCTAGTACACAATTCTGTATCAGTATTACCTTTCACTTCTCTATCCCCAAGTTTCAACACTGGCATCAGTTTGGTTTTTTAGGACCATGGTTAGGATAACTGGATGGGGCTCCAGAGACATAAGAGTAATTCCTTTCCTTGCCACTGACCTGCCTTATGACCTTTGAGAAATCAATCCAGTACTTTCCCGATTCCTCATTTTCATCAGTCATACTTGTACAGATGAGCATGCAAGTTCTATAGACCACAAATCTCTTCCTTAGTCTCCCTCTCTCTTTCTCTTTTTCACTTAATAGTTGGATTTGTTTCCCAGGTTTACAAGTCAGTGAACAATACGAAATACACTAAAGGTCACAGCAGGGAATCGATCATCATGGCTGGAAATTCAGAGTGCTGTGGTGAGTACATATTTCATATAATCATTCCCTTCGCATCCCATCCATCTTTAATTTAATATATCCTTGAGTGGTGTCATGTTGAATTAGAAAAGCTCAAATCCTCAAACTAGAAAGGAAGAAAGAGGGGAGAGAGAGAGAACAGAGAAAAGGGGGGTAAGACTTGAGGGATGTCTGAGGAAGCAGCATACCATGATGGTACATGAGGAATGGTGCCCAGATTTCTTCAAAGGCCTCCAGAGCTATCTCTTTTCTTGACAGATGATCTGCTTCTTGACAGTGAGGCTGCCAAACCAGTCTCCCATTAGAGGGGGAAGGGGAAAACTGTGCAGTATAGATGATGGAATGTTTTGCCACAAAGAATGCTCTCTGGAGCCAAGTTGTTTGAGGCCCTATCTAAGCCCATAAGGCCAAGATTTAACCTAGGATCTAAGGCTGAATAATATGTAAACATATTTGCACTGCCAGAGAGGAATGTCAGGCAGCTCTATTATTCAGTTGCCCCCTCAGTCTAACAAGTGATTGGACAACTGAATACAGTTCAATAAGATTTCCTTGATTTTACTACGCTACGTTTATAGAATCTTTTAGTATTACAGAGGGCCCATCCAGATGGACTGGAAAAAGCAGAAAGTACCTGGATTTGTTCCTGTATTTTCCATTTTTTTTCAGAGGGTGACGGACCTACACAACATTTTCCCTATCCTGAAGTATTCCCAGGGAACTCTCAGCACTTGCAAAAACTTTTTATTCCTAGTGCCCAAATCAAATTAACCCAATATTTCTCACAATGAAATATACTTCTCAATGGCCATCTGTGTTTTTTATCCCGGAGTAAGCTAAGATGGCCACCTCCAAGAAACATACTAACTGTTTCCAGGATAGTGGATCCAACAGAGATTGAGCAAAGGAAAGGGGAATGCTAGCAATTAAAGAAAATGCTTAACTAATGTAATGTTGCTAAAGCACTTTAACACTTTGACTGTAATTCTTGAATAATAATAATTTAAAAGGGCTCAGTGGGAATTGGTGAAAGTCAGTGTCTGAAACATTGCCTGGAAGAACACAAGGGAGGATGAAGAAACCCAGGACATTTCACTGAAAAATCTGAATGCAGAAGCATGGATATGAAGGTAAAATCAAAACAAAAAGAACTGGAAAGTCTCAATTCTTCCAGGGACTTCCCCTTCCCCTTTCTGGATAAGCCCAGAATGGAGCTTTCTGAATTTTTTGAAGTCTAATCTCCTTCCTTTGGTAAACCCAACAACTGAGGTGGTAATGAGACATGGAAGATCTATGTTCAGAATATCTTGTGATGGTGGGAGATGAACTTTAAAAACAGAGGAGGAGGATGACTATGGGAAAGAACACCACACAGAGATGTCTTCATTAACAGTCATTTATTTAAAATCTTGTGGAATACAGAGCAACATCTGACTTAAATGAGAAGACCTACGATTGCCCTGGTCTCTGCAGAGTTGTTCCTCCCAGCTTCTATATAATAACTGCAAGCTCTTTCTGAGACTGCCTGAAGAGCAATGGTGTATCAGTGGATATAACTATGTGAGACTTTCTGAGAAGGCATTTTAACATTTCCCTATATGCCATTCTTCTAATCTAACTCCCCTCGCCTAAATGTGTCTATGGTTTGGATCAGCAATAAACAGAAAACCCAATAAAATTGAGATAGAAATTGGTACTGCTTGCAACTGAACAGAAAAAACACCATGTTAGTCTTGGTTTTTTAAATTATTGCCTCAGTTAACATAATTATGAAGAAAATATAAATCCCCTGATGATTATCATTGTGCTTCTATTTAAATGCACCAGTTTCCAAGGATTTGTGTCTGGTAGAAATGATTTTCCATTTCAAAATCATGCCTTGAGGAATGCCACTAAAGCTACATTTATTGTTGATTTGAGGTCTTTAGGGAAAATGGCAGCAAAGTATTGTCCCACTGCCACCACAATGAGAGAATGTATCTTCACTATTCCAAAAGTGACTGATAACAAAGGTTCACTCAGTATAAGGCCACTGGCACTAGATGTTCTGAGCAATCAGGGACACATTCCCAGATCACTGTTTCCTTTCTCTCTGTTTCAGCTTTCTCATTTTTCTTAGCCTTCAGCTTTTGGTACTCAAGACACTTATCTAATCTGAACTAATTGAATCTACATGTATATGGAGCACAAAAGTAGTATAGTACTAGGAAGACATGATAGCTTTCTGAATGGTAGATTTTTACTATACAATGAAATCATAGAGATTATTATGAAGAGATGAAAGAAAGAATATATATTAATTCAGTGCTTGCAAATATAGGGACCCTCCTTCTCAATAAGCCCTATCACAAGTCGGTATGTGATAAGAGTACTGAACAGAAAGAAATATTGCACATTTGAACAGTCATAATGAGTCTGGCCTCTTTCTGCCCTCTTCTATAAACAACCCACAATATTAATAATGTTTATCTGTTTGGCTTTACATATCAGGTTCTTACATTTCACTGGACCCCTAAACTGCCTAGTACTTTGAAGTCTTTCAGCAGTGAATTTTTAAAAATAGATTGTTCTCTAGTTGAGATTGGCCATTTGGTATTTTTTTCTCCCTACCAAGAAAACAGAATAATGCAAGAAACCATGCATCAAACAAACAAGGAAGGAAGGAGGGAAGGAAGGAATACCCTTTCTACACCCTACTTTCTTGCATGGTCCTCCAGTGGTCCTGCCCTCCACAAGGGACCTGCTCCCTGTGGAAGGGAATGCAATGGACATGCCTCTTCCTTCTGCAACACAGCCAAATACTTTCCCAGGCTGCGCTGGGCAGAAAGCACTGCCACTGCGCTTCTTGCCCTTCTGCAGGATGCGTAAATGCAGGTTGGTGTTGCAATGATGTAATCTGCGATCGCACCACCTGGGGATGGGAGAGGAACAGGAACTTGCATGATGTTGTCACAGTCACAGTCCTCTCCTGTCCCAGTGCCAAGATGGGAGGCTACGGCTAAAAAAGCCTTTCAGTGTTTCAGAAAGGTAGAATTCACTCAGACAACTTCTCAATGAATGAAAGAAACTAAATTCCAAAAAGCCTGTGGGAGAAGGTCACAGTAGCTGAATTTTGTCAGAATCATGTGCCTTCTCCCAACTTTTGGAACTCCATTATCTATGGCCATTTCCACACAGGGCGAGGGAATTGCCCCACGCCGCTACTTACTGGACTTTTCAGCTCCCCGGTCTCGTCCATGCCGCTCCAGAGCAGTGCATACTTATCAATATGCACTGCTCTGGTGTCCCAAATGGCTGCTTCCGGTTGGTTGAGGGTCTCGACCAACCACTGAAGCTCGTCAGCCTAAACCCCGCCCCCGGCAGATCGCAGGCTCACAGTGGTGCACTCTGTGCTTTTGAAAGACCTGTTTTTAGCAGTCTTTCAAAAGCACGCTGGACGGCCACTTGGGGTCGTTCCAGAGCGGGCTGAGCTGCAGATCTACATTAAGTAGGTCCGACCCAGTCTGGTCCCAGGTGCAGACCTCCTCCTCGGAGGACGGACTGCACCATTTTAAAAACTCCATGTGGAAATGGCCTATATCCTTCAAGATTTCACAGACGAAAATCAGGAGACGTGGGACCAAGCAGCATCACAGTGTGATCAAGACGGCAAAAATTATTAATAAAGAAGAACAGACAAGCTAGAAGAGGCTACTGCAATTTGTTTTTGTCTGATCTACTGGGAAGGACAAGATTCCTCTCTCTCCTCTTCTTTCCCCCCTGCTGAGTTAACTGAGTGAACTTTGAACTCAGTTTGCAGCAGTTGATGACAACATGGGAGGAGGTGATTAAAACTGAGGCATTTTAAAAGCAGTTGAAAAGTGGAATGTCAGAGGATTGATTGGGACAGTTGGAAGCCACACATTGCCTATATGATGGGGGAGAAAAAAGCTTATTCTAATTTGTTGTGAAGCTATTTTTGACAAAACAATTTTGCAAATGGTGTCAATAATCCTGGTGATAGTTACTGTGGATAGGACAGACTTTCGTTTCTCCAAACTGCAAGTGATCCCATTTTTAAAATTATTATTTCTTCCTGCTAGTGGCAGCAGAGATGTTATCATGCACTGGTACCTATCACTGGAAATTAGAGGAAGGTTTTACTTTCACTGCCATCCCCTGTGATGCTTAAATTTTAGTAGATATGTTAGGAAAGTCTGACACACAGTTGAATTTATCTAGAAACTTATCATGGTCCTGCAGGACCGGACTGTTACAAGACTCCTGCTGTGTTCAGGGATCTATGAAGCTCTGGCTCATTATAAGACAAGAACACATATACACACTCTGCAAAGCACTGTGAGAAAGTTCAGCTTTCTGAAAAAGCCTGAAAAAGCCCGTCTGTTCTGGCAAACTGTATGGACTCAGAATAATCAACCTACTTTGGGGGATATTTTTGGAAACACTTATTGTAAATAATGTGAAGGTTTCCATTTAATAGCTCAGATTTTTAAATTAATGTCAGTTTTGTTAGTCCTGTCATAGTAGACCAAGAGGTGAGTTGCTAATAATCTGGATGTGATTCCAAGGACGTATGTGCAGATTTCAGAAGTTTTGCAGTCAGTTTGCCTTTTTCAGAACTTTAAATATTGGGATGTGCAGATGTGCATTGCATTTAAAAGATGCAGCTGCCAAGGTGAAAGTTTCAGAGCTGTGGTGACAATAAATGGGAATAAAAAGGGACACAAGGAAAAATAAGAATGGAGGGAGCTATTAGGTCTGTCCATTCAATTCCCAAAATCAATCTTTCCCAATATAATATGTACTAATATAATAACCAAGTAATAAATATCATCATGACTTATGCTTCATCCACAGTTATCTGCTATTGGCATGTTGAACTGATGGTTTAGAGAAGATGCTTGGGCAAGATGATTCTTTGATTATGCACAATATGACTTAGTATTTTCACATTGAGTTGTTCAAACTAGCAGAGTATGTTAATTGTGACCCTTTGTTTATGCAACACATGTTAGGATGGATGGTGTTGGCACCACAGTGTACTGTGGACTGCTGGATAATGAACAATTCCATTTGGCAATCGCCACAAATACCATGAATGTAGTGGATTGCTGTGGCTTACAAGTCAGGGCTAAACTATATGGTACACAAAAATGTGAGCCTTGGGCCTTTACCGCGCCTTACCTTATCCTGTTGTCCCCCAGTTGCGATTCTAGCAGTGTCTTTGGCAGGAAGGGAGGGCAATGGGAATGTTTCCCTCTGCACCAAACTGGCTCCCTGTGGAAGAAAGCACAAGGGACATGTCTCTTCCTTCTACAGTGCAGCTGGGCTTTTTCCCATGCTGCCCTGGGGCAGGAAGTGCCTCCATTGCACTTCTGGCCCTCCCGCATGGCAGGAGCATTGCATGATCAGGGCCCATTGATGGAGAAAATCTGTTAATAATTTGCCCTGTGAACACACCAGTTGCTTATCTCATGTCCCCATGCCAGAATGCCATCATTGTGCAGAAAGAGTCTTGATATTTGGAGGAGGAACAGGCAAGAGACATGGTGAAGGAGAGGGAGATTAAAGAGGAGAGGAAAAAAATGGCTCTGAGAAGGGAAAACTGTGTAATGGAATGGGGAATGGGCTTGAAGTTATATATTGTTTTAACCTTTCTGCCAACCATTGCTTTCCCAACTTCAAATTAGCCCCACTAACTACTTTTTCTTCATGAATATGAAATACATTTCCTCTCTTTCATACATATTTGGAAGCCTGAGGTAGCGGTGTTACCCTGTATGTTGGGGGTCCCGGGAGGGGTGCCCAAATTACCAAATATAAAACACAAGTTGAGGGAATTAAGCTTGAGCACTCTCTTGGCTAAACAAGAGGCAGAGTAACTTTAGCGAGGATCTTTTAACCCAATGTCTACGGCTTCAGGTCAGAAAGCAGGCAAGCAAGTTTAAAGTAACAAAATAACAGTTTTATTGAAAGATAAACAGCAAATAAAAACAACACACATACTAGCTAACTTTGAAGCAGAAATGGAGAGCTTAGGGATGGGTAATACAACACCTGGTCTCGTAGTCCTGGAGAGAAAGACAGGGTTCCGGGGAAGAAAGCTCAGCGTGGCTGGCTGATGGGAGCTCCTTAGACAACCGGCAGCAAGGCAGGATGGAAGTCCAGGGTAATCTGAGGAAGTCCCGAAAGTGGAGACCTTTTATAGGATGGAGTTTACCTACAGGCTATGTTATGCTCGGTGAGAACAAAGGGAATTTGGAGTTGGACAAAGGAGTTGGAAAAGGTCAAGTTTAGCATGATTGGTTTAGCTCTTAAGACAATAGCGTGGCCAGTTCGTTAATGGCCCGATATAAAGGAATAGCTTGGCTCTTGGCTGCATGGCTTTGTGTAAATCCGAGCCAAGCACAGCTGGTTTGCAGGGAGGTTTTTCCCTAAAGCAACGGAAAGGCTTAAATTGCCTGCCTGAATGGGGTCTTGGAATGTACAGTCATTAATGGCCGTGCCCATACGTGCTTGTCCAGGAGACCTCTGCAAACATGTGGAGTAGGGCGGCAGGAGAGGTCAAGCAAAGGCCAAATTATTTGATATCAAAAGGATATCTAGTGCTCTCACCGGACATATCACAACCGTGATAACAGTGGGATTTGAAAAATTTGGAAATAAGTAACATCTCTCTCTTGTACTTTCTGATTAAGATCTAGCCCCTTCAGCTTTAAACAAGCAAGCAAGCAAAAAAAAAACCCAGTGCCACAGCATGTAACATCTTGCAAGCTTCACAGTGGCAGGTGCTGATCCATAGGAAGCTCTGTGTAGCTATTTAGGCTCCTGGTCTTCATTGGTAGGATAAATAAAAATATCTTGGCAAATTTGATGCTGATTTGTAATTTCCACTGAAATAACCCTTTCCCCCACCACACCTATTAAATCTATTTCATATGTTTTGGTTCTACAGAATGTGTGGGCAATCAATTTGGCAACCTGTTTTCATTTATTTTAAAATGAATGCAAGTGTGGTATAGATTTCTAATGTTTCAAAGATAATTTGCTGCAGGAAGATCCAATCTGCTTGTGCACAACGGGATTCTTGGCATTCTTTTTCAGGAAGTCTAATTCATGCTGGATGATTTCTGAAAATTTTGTATCTCTTTCCCTCCATTTCCCATTTATTCATAATACAACTATATTTATCTTCCCATTGCCATATCATGGTGGTTTTTGTTCTCATATGGTCTTTCCCTTTGACCATGGTAGAGACTGTGTGACCATCCAGATATTATTGGGTAGCAACTGACATGGGAAATGCAGTCTAATGTTAGGAGAGTTACACCTTCCCTCTCCTGCCTTAAATAGCTTGTGAATACTTAAAAGTAGCAATCTTGTATCCACAAGCCTAGGAATACAACCCTCTGAACACAGCTAAAATTACTTGAAGTAAACACACATAAGATTGTACTGTTAGTGATAGTATTTCTGAAATGATCTAAGTCATTGCATAAATACAGTGTGGAAATCCTGTGGCCTTCTAGGTGCTGTTAGATTGCAGCTCCTAGAAGCCCTCATTGCCACAGCCAATGGTGACAGTTCTAGGGTTGGTAGTGCAACCACATCTACATTATTCCTACTCCTGGTCTAAATCCATTGCTAGAGCCAGCTAGAGCAAACTCATTGAATCAATAGGATTTATATGAATATTCATTAAGCATTGAGCAACTGATTCAATGGGTCTACTCTTGCTGGTATAACAAGTAGATTTACACCATTTCCGCACTATAGTGTTAAAGTGCTGCTATTCCACTATCAACCTCCTATGGAATTCTGGGGTTTGTAGTTTATGGAAGGGCACTTCAAATTCTCAGCCAAAGAGCTCTTTGGTCTCAGTAAACTACAAACCCCAGAATTCCACAGGGCGTTGAAAGTGGAATAGCAGCAGTTTAACACTGTAGTGCGGAAATGGCCTTAGATCTCAGGCTGCCATCCTCTACCTGCTTACCTGAGAGTACATCCCACAAATCTAAACTGAATTAGATTTTAAATGGTAGACCATGCACCTTTCCTGGTCATACATTCTCCAAGGTCATACCCAGCTTGACACCTTGATACTTGGGGGAGTACCTTTCTCTGTATTTGCCTGCTTGAGATCGATTGGAGCCCTGCTCCATTCCAACCAGCAGAGGAAAATACACTGTGGGGGGAGATGGGAGCAGGCCTTCCCTGTGGAGGCATCCAAGTCATGGAACCCCTTCCCCTTGGAGGCCTGATTGGCACCAAAGGTGGGATCATTTCAGCACCAAGTTAAAACCTGGCTTTTTATTAAAGCCTTTGAGTCTGATTTTATTCAGGCTGCACATGTCTTATGGTTGCACTATTTAAATATTAAATATTCTAAAATTATTGTTATTATTTATTGTTTTACTCTGCTTTTATTGTAAGCTGCCTCGAGTTCTTCAGGCATAGGGCAGGATATAATTTTTCTTACTAAATACATAAATAAAATATAAATCCTCATCCCTCCTAAATCATGAATGCTGACTAATTCAAAATGAATGATCCATTCAAAACAAAAAAATGATGTCCATCACTAAAATAATTTTTACATTTCACATCCAGAAAGCCACAGCCTCATTGGTGATAGTCATATTTTATCTAGGTACATGGCAGAAAACTAAGAAGATTATAAGTACTTGGAGGAACAACTGATGAAATGGAAGTGTGCCATTCTGAATTCCTTTTCAAAGGTAGCATCTGAAATGAGGTGGAGTTTCTAGTTATTGCTTGGGAAAGAAGGATGAAGGGTGTCAGGGCCCAAGAAGAAGGTGATACTACAACATATCCTCCAGTTTTATCTTATTTTTAGCTTTGGTCCTGTACACCACGGAAAGATGACTCATGGCTCTCCAGAGGCTGCTAGACTACAGTCCTCAAGTTGACAGGAACTGAAGTCCAACAACACCAGGAGGATCACAAATTTAGTCACCCCTGAAATATGTATGGGGGAGGAATTCCCATTTCTCAGAATTGCTCATGTCCAGATAGACATTGCTAAGTTTGCACTGTCAGTCTGTAAACTGCTATACTTTTCTTGGGATGTTTTGCTATCATTTCTGAATTTTGAAAATCTCTTTTAAAATCATTTGTATGGCAGGGAATACTATGGGACTGCATCAAGAGTATTAATTGAGGATATCTAAATTTAGGACACTTTCTTTTGGATCTGATGGAGTAGACTTAAGTCTATGAATGCTTATGCTACCAACTTCTTTTTCTCAGTTAGTCTCAAAGTTGCTAGAAGATCCCCTGTTATAATGATTTAGATTAAGGCAGGTATATTTGAATCCAACTATCAAATAAAACACAGTACACAAGAACTATTTGGAAATAAGTAATCTGCTTATAACTACACTATGAATTCCCAAGAAAGAAAAATTTCATTAGATTTCCCATTCCACCTGCTTTACAACCAGTTCTTAAAGACTATTTTATTCCAGCAGACATTTTAAATATAAGACTCTGGTATGGTTTTAGCCTGCTGCTGTTGGTATAATTATTTTCATGATGTTTCATGATGCTATTTTACTGCTGCTTATTTGTTCTTTACTTATTTTATGTTAATAATCCATTTTTGCACTAAAAGTAAAGGTTGGGTCAGCTAACCATAATATTATATTGAATTATTATTAAAATATAAAAGGAAATTAAGAAATGCCAAGAAAGGAAATAAACGTACTCCCTAAAAAGCAAAAAACAAACAAACTGAAAGACAAATGTCAGCACCCAGCAATAAAAACTGCCTTTAAGAAATGTTTTCTGAATGAAAATATTTAGTGGCAAAGTCTAGCCTCTCTTAGCAGGGGCATCCAGAACCCAGAAGCACTAGTGAGAACTGATATTTTTCTTTTCTTTTTTTCTTGTTTTCTTATGAGTTATATTTTTATTGCTTGCTGTCTTGCAACTGATTTTCACATAGAAAGCTGGGATAGAAATTTCCTAATATCAAAAGATGCAAATGAAATAAAACTCATGTATTCTCTTTAGAGTTATTAGAGACCGTATACCTATGGGGCAGCAAAGGATCGCTAAAGATCTCTTCCTTAGATGTTGCTGAATACATAAAAAAAGAGAGAGAGAGAGAAGGGCTAACGGGATCTTACCTCTACTAAAATACTAATTCTCCCTTCCATAATTTTTTTTTAGATTATTGAGCTACAAAATTAGAAAGATTATCTTAATACACTTACTAGCAGAATAGTAGCAAAGATCTGTTCCTACCATATTGATTAGATTTAGTTTGCTTTCACGATATTCCATGAGAAATGTTCTAGTAAGAGCAGCTGATCTGGAAATGAAGACAGACTTGACAGGCAGCAAAAACAATGTTATCTTCTCTCAAGATTCTAAGAAATGTAAAATATTTTTTATATTTTTTTTTAAAAAAATTGGCTTCAGTTATTCCCAGAGGAAAATTTGTTTTGGAATTATTAATAAAATAACAAAATCCATCCAAAGGAGCACAGCATGTTTGAGCACTGATGATAGAAATCCTAGGCATTAGTTATCACAGCCAGGTAAAGGCTTATAGAACTGGCTAGGAAAGAGCATTACTGCTGTAGAAAGGAATTGACATGGAAAAAGTTTCCAGCGTATTATATTGTTCTAGCCTTGTGTAAATATTCCAAATCTAAAACAGAAAGTTTATGTAAAAGATGCCAAACCAGTCTCTCTGTACATATTCTATTCCCATTGCTTTGGAGAATGAGATGTTTTTCTGCTTAATGACACTGCAAATTAGTCCAAGGAGAAAAAAGCCAAATATGCAGCATGCTGTTAATGTCTGTGATGTAGTTTGTTTACAATTATTCATTTATGTCATAGGATATAAACATTCTTTTGAACTATTGCAACAGACCAGAGCTAAGTGTTAGGAACCTTTGCTTCAGGGCTTGTGGAGAACAATTGACAACAGAAGGAGAATTCATTGTATTTGTTAAGGGTGATCTCTTTTTTAGTCTGTTGTGTTCTTACAAAGTCCTCATTAATTTCAATAGGAGCTGTATGGAGGAACCTCCTAGTGGATTATGTTCCATGTCCAATATTGTTTTGTATGTGTACACATGTTTTGTTTCAAGCCTAATCGCTAGTGATATGATGAATAAAATGTTCATTGTGCTTTAAGCAGGGATTCCTAGATACATTTCTAGCATGGGTTTGATTGCATACTTGTGACAACATACATTAATAAGTGTATATAATCAGATTTTAATAATCTATATGCATATGTCCAAATGTATACAAAATTCATTTTAAATCTTTTAATACTTTTAAATTTGAGAGTCACAATAAAGCCCAGAGAAGCACAAAATCATTTGTTGCTGGAAAGGGAAAGCATATCAAAAGCTTATGATGTTCCCCAAACCTCAAACAAACACACTGGCTTGTTTTGAAATATCTTCTTTGCTTTTTTTTACATCTGCATCAATTTCTGAACCTGAAAGCCATGTCATATCTTTCCAAATTCTGTTCTGGGAGCCAAGTCACAACCTCATTTTCTCAGTGTGCATTGATTTGATTTTATCGTCCTTGGCAGTTGGTTTGTGACAGAGATCCATGTGGATCCCATTTTATGAATGATGTCTGTGCATCAGCAGCTACTTCTCTTGTGTACTTCTAAGAGGCAAACCGAAATGGCCTCCACTCAATTTGGCAATGTGGGTGAACTGAAAGAAGAAAATAAATCAGCTTTACTTTTGCAGTAGGAATTTGTTATGAGTGATTGGGCTGCACAATTTTTTCAGCAGCTCTATCAGTCCTGGATTAGATGGACTGTGAAGCAGACACAAATCTCTATCAACTTGTTCTTCTTTTTTCTCATTTGCTATCAGCCCTGGTCTTTTCCTATTCATAAATGATTGAGTTTTTGGAAGAAGTCTAATGCACACATCTCCTCTTTACATATATAGAAATTCCATGCCCAAATTGCTAACTGCACAAAGAAACAGCAGCAAGATTCATCTTCTCATCCTACACTAGGCCTACCATATCCACAAGGGATTGGTCCCAGGACTCCTCATGGATACAAAAAAATCACACATGTTCAAGTCAGACTCACAAGGCTATCAGTGAGAGTGTGAAGCCTCACAAGGTGAGGCTTATACAGTAACCCATACTAAAAATGGTGTCGGGTGGCAGCAAGCCCCAACTTCCAGGAACACCATGTTCTTTGGGTCTGAAGAGTGCTGCATGCCTGGCCTGCTGTCACCTCTGCAGATAGACTGTAAAGCCACGCAAGGTGAGGTTTATACGGTAAACCCCTACAATGTTAAAAATGGCACCATCTGACCTCTTCTATGACTAGCATGCTCCCTACCACCAATTCAAATGTATAGTATTATTTACATTTGAATTTTCAGTAAGTTAAATTTGTGGGTCCTGAGCACAGTTATATGACAGGCCTATTGCACTTGGCTTTGTTCAATATCTAATAGCCTCCCAGTGATCTAGAGAAGTAGGGTATAAATGCCTCTTGACTCTGACGCATGTAATTCATTTTCCCCCACCCACGATACTGCACGAGGGGAGAGGAGACACATTTGCTGGCCTCCCAGGAGGGGAGACCACTCGCTCACTGTGCAACTTGGTCGCACAGTGGATAGAGCAGGGGGTGGAGTCAGTTAGCTCCCTTTTAGGGCTGCGCTATCCCCTCCTCAGCCTCTTTGTTTTCTGGGTCTGAAAGCTTTGGTAAGTACCTGTGGCATCCTTTGATGTAGGATAAGCCTCTGGAGCCCTCTTTTCTGGTCGTCTGACATGGGGGGAGGACTGTGATGGAGTTATCCTGGAGGCAGGCCCATGGCTGGTTCTCAGTTTGGTGGTCAAGAGACAGGGGTCTTGGTGGTGGGGGAGGCTCTGTTATCATGGTTATGGTATGTCTGGTGAGAGCACTAGATATCCTTTTGATATCAAATAATTTGGCCTTTGCCTGACCTTTCTCTGCCACCCTACTCCACGTGTTTGCAGAGGTCCCCCGGACAAGCACGTAAGGGCACGGACATTAATGGTTGTACATTCCAAAACCCCATTCAGGCAGGCAACTTAAGCCTCTCCGTTGCTTTAGGGAAAAACCTCCCTGCAAACCGGCTTTGCTTGGTGCCCATCTACACAAAGCCACTCGGCCACGAGCCAAGCCATTCCTTTATATCGGGCCATCAGCGAACTGGCCAAGCTATTGTCATTAAGTACTAAACCCATCATGCAAAACCTGTCCTTTTCCAACTCCTTTGTCCAACAAATTTCCTTTGTTCTCACCGAGCATAACATAGCCTGCAGGAAAAATCCACCCTATAAAAAGTCCCCACTTTTGGGACATCCTTGGACTACTTTGGACTTCCATCCCGCCTTACTGCTGGTTGTCTAAGGAAACTCCCCTCAGCGAACCACGCTGAGCTTTCTCTCCTAGAACCCCATCTTTCCCTTCAGGACTACGAGACCAGGTGTCGTATTACTTGCTTCCTTGAAACTCTCCATTCCATCTCTAAGTTAGTTAGTATTTGTCATGTCTTTCATGTTGCTTGTTCTTAGTAAAATATTATTTGTTACTTTTACAACCTCGTCTAGCCGCTCTCTGACCTGACGCTGTATATATAGGGTTAAAGATCCTTGCTAACGTTACCCTGCCTCTCATTTAGCCAAGAGAGTGCTCAAGCTAAATTCTCCCAACTTGTGTTTTTATTTGGTAATTTGGGTGCCCCTCCCGGGGGCCCCAACATACAGGGTAACAGCTCGCCTTCCAGCTTCAGGGACTTCTACTTCAGGACTCAGTACCTTGCCCAAGGGAGGCTGGGAAGAGGTCGGAGGTAGCCCTTCGCCTTAGCCAAACCCATTCTGTTGATCCCCCTTTTTTCAGGTCAAAAGTTCAAGTTCAAGCCCAAGTTCAAGTTCTAGTTCCATGTTAATTAGGCATAAATTAATAAATTGCCCTAGTTTAACCCAAGCCCTGTGTGTGGTCTCTTTATTTCATGGCTTGGTCAGCAAATGCACATATATAGACACACAGATGGTCTTCCTTTCTAGCTCTGTAATAGACACCAATTTGGATAACAGCAGATGTTAAACACACTCAGAATCCTTTGCTAACCGAGTTATAGCTATTCTAATGTCTAAACTGAATCGATAGTGAATGTTTAAAGAGGTAACTTATAAATGATTGACTAACACACAGAAACCAGAATAGAACATGTGAAAGCAAAATGATGTACAGCAGGCAATGATGAGCTATGGAAGGCAAAGTAACATTGTGGACATCATAACTCCTGTACTTTCTTTTAAGCCACCTTGAATCCTGTCCTGGGAGAAGGGTGGGACATTAAATACTTACATACATACAGAAGAATAAGCTTCAGGATCAGAGTGATAGATTTCCTATTCATTTTTTGTGTGATTATGTGTGGGTACTATAAAGCCATCCATATTAGGAGGGAAGATTTTTAAATGAAATTAATAAATACAAATGTTTCAAAAAAGTCTAATATATGAGAGCTTGTGTAGATAATACATGGCATTTATGGTATGTGGAGAGGCATAATTTTATTTCTGGTTTTTGAAAAATAGCAGTCGTGGAAGGATGAATGACTTATTGGTATTGACACCATCAGCACAATTAACACCAGAGCAAAGAGGGGTTTAGGGGAACATTTTCTCACATGATTGTATAATTGGGAAATGGTTATTTTGCCCTTCTGTGTACCACAGTCTGGATCAATCCTAGGCCCTTTTCACACATGGAGGGAGAAACGGGGAAAACGCGCTGAAACGGAGCTTACCGGCAGCTGGGTAAGTCCGTCGCCATGCGGAGCAGCGCAAGTTCGCTGCTCCACACTCCTGCGGCATCCTGCGGCATCCAAATGGCGGCTTACGGCTGGCAGAGGCTCTCCACCAACCAGAGAAGCTTGCCAGCTGGAAGCCCACCCCCGGCAGATCTGCAGGCATGCACTTGTGCGTGCCTGCAAATCTACACGGGGCGCTGCGACGGGGCTGCACGCTCCGTGCTTTTTAAAAACCTCTTAAAAGAGGTTTTTTAAAAACATGCGGCGCCACCACTTCCGGTCACTTCAGAGCAGTTTGGGGTGTCGAACTAAGCTAAAGTAGTCCACCCCAATCCACTCCACGGTGTAGACGACCTCCGTTAGAGGTCGCTCTGCACCGCTTTATTACCCCCGTGTGAAAAGGGCCCCAGATGCAGTTTAACAAAAACTATCAAGACATTTCAATCGTACTCTGTATCATTACTTTGGATGCATGACAAACCATGAATATAGTGAGATACTTATTAGTAATTCCAAGATTCATATTGTTGTAAAACTGTTCTAAAGAAACTCATAAATATTAAGCAAACATTCTTTAACCAAATGCATTTGGGGGATTAATTTATTGCATGTTAATAAATAAGTTATAATATCAAACTAATTTTTATTGGCTTTATTTACTTTATTTACTTAGTGCTCATGAGACTCTATTTAATGCCCTAAGTTGAGGCAGCACTTGTCTCAACTATAGTATAACCTTCCTATTGCAAATTTCCTCTGTGCGTTTTTGAACATTGGCTTCACATCTCTTATAGTTAATTTGCAAGGTTCTTTTTTCAACTCTGTTTGTTACATGAACTTTCCAATGAAATTTTTAATGTTTCATCTGTATCTGCTTTCTGTCTTGGTCAAGGAAATCATGGAGCACCCTGTCACCAGCCTCACAGCCTCTTTTAAACTGCTATTCCATTTCCATTCAAGAAATCCACACAGAATCTATGGCTTTGTATCTTTTCCTAAACTGTTGGAAGATGTATCCTTCCTGTTTAACTGAACTGTGACGTTCTTGCAAAGTTATCACCATAGTTGCTCCTGGCTAGGTTCTGTGACTGAACTTAATAGCAAATTTTACTATCATTTTGAAACACCTGGCACCTGCATGCTGTTCTCCAGCAGTGAACGTGCTGCTTGTGCTCTTGCATACATTGATTGTGCCTCTGAGGGTTTACATGCATATCTGCTTTCAGACAATCTCATCTCAGTTACCTGTTGCTCTGCTATACCAATCTGAAGAGTTATCCAGTCTTTCTCACTACTTCCCCCTGAAAATGCATAAGAAAGTTTTCTTTGCATCTGTTCCTAAATTATCACTCATATGGAGAGAGAAGGATCAGAGCACAGGGTTTTCTTGGCAACATTGATTTGGAGGAGATTGGTCATTACCATCCTCTTAGATGAGGTCCTGCTCTTTATTCAGCAATATTTTTTCTTGTGCCAGTCTATATATAATATATGTCCTTCCTTTTAATTGCCCTTTCTGAAGGCTTACTTTTCCCAATGCCTTCAAAGAACTTGTGGGTTTTGTTGTACAATCTCAGACACTATGACACTCAAGAGATAAGCCTACTGAATCCATTGGAATTTACTTTCAGTTCAGAATGTATATCAGTGATGGGCAAAGTACAGTCCTGAACTTTCATGCACCCTCAGGCTATCCTGGTGGCTTTCTCAGTACTGCCCCTGACTCTCCCAAACTACCAGTTATCTACAAAAAGTAAGTTAAGAATGATAAATGAAGTAGTTTCTGTTCATCTAACTACATCATGTTTATATTATGGATGATTGCCACTTTATCTCTCTGGATAATGCATAACAGAGCGATCAATTTGTGTATGAAGTTCATCTTCTTTTTTGTATCTGTAAAATTTTTAAAAACATTGACTGTATAGAATACAAACGTGAAGAGAAAGCAATATAATCCACATGCAACAGGTAATGTATATTGGTTGTTTACCCTTAGTGTCATCCTTCCTTTTTCTTAAGGCTGTTTTTAAACCTCACAGTCCTTTTTTTTTTCATGCTCTTCATTAAAGTTTTTCCAATTTTCTTTTTGTATGAGTTGAGTCACCAGTTACATATTGGTAACAGAGCCTCCAAAAATTTGTCCTGTTTTACAATATCATGGAAAACTATGTACAGCAATGTTTTGAATCATTCATAACTATTGCTTTCTTCTTCACTTGTGAGTCTGCCTTTATAAGGTTTTTTGTTTGTTTGTTTTTTAGTAATTTGCAAAACATCTCCTTAATCAGAGTCTATCACTTCCCCCCCAAAAAACCTAATTTATATAGTTTTAATGAGAATATTTGTTTTAATGAGAATATTTGTGAAAGAAACATTGAAAGAGGGATGATTTAGCCAATGAAGATGAGCAAGCAGCCCATGACTTGGTTAGGATTGGACTGAATAGGTAAGAAATGGAGAAATTTCCAGACAAATCAAGAAATGGCTTTGCTTATTTTGAGCCAAGTTAAATTTGATCCAACCAACATAATAACCAGGCCTCCCATCCCTTCCCTAAAAATCTTTAGAGATGGCAGTTTCACAGGGAGAAAAAAGATCCGCTTCAGGCCAAGTAAGGCTGTTATTTGCTGAAATTTCAAAGCAAAGGGTATGTTTTGGGGGTAGATAACTGAATCCAGAACCACCAAAATATTTATTGGCTGTTTTGTCATTTGCAAATAGTTTGCACAGGTATGAGAGGTCTTATAATACTGCCATGTAGGAATAAATGAATGGAAAGGGAAGAGTTAGGAATTCTTCTCTGGCTTTGATTTTTATGAGAGCCAAATAATGAGGGGTTCTCGCTCATCTGTTTATTGAGGCAAGCATTATGAGCACTTTGACAATAGTGGCTCTCAGATTTAAGCTCAGCCATTAACCTGCAGTACAAATATAAAAACAGACTCAAAGAGTTAACACTGTGAGAGGGATAGTTGCTCTCCATGAGGTCACTGACCAAAGTGGAATTAGCCAATCAGAAGCAAAGAGGGACCTTTAAACTAACAGGATGTTCAGATTTTTACCTCTTTCATCTGATGTTTGGGAGGGAATCAACCACTCTTTTTATACCTGCCTTTTCCTCCAAGGCTGGGACTCAAAATGGCAACACAAAGCAGCTGTGTCTTCTAGAATCTAGGGCCATGCCCAGAGCCAAATGGAGCAAGTTAGAAACCAAGGGTAGTTAGTAAGTGAGAAAATGTGAATTCAATGCACAAAATAATTTGTTGTTTACTGATGTTGCTTCATCACTGTTAAATGCAGCAAAATATTTCTGTTTAATTAAGGCAAGTCCAGAAGGAGAGCTTCTAGCATCATATATCTTTCAAAAGTAATAGTAAGAATGTGAATGTAATCTATAAAAGAGCCATATCCTCCAGATGACCCAGTTTGGCAAAGACAGTCCAATTGAATCTCTGCAGTTTCACTTCTTCAACTGCTTTTAATAGGTCTCAGTTTCTCTCTCCTCCTCCCACTTCCCCCCTTTGCCTGCAGCTTACTTCGGCAGCTGCACACTGAGCTCAAAGTGCAAGAGTCCTTTGCACTCAACTCTGCAGAGGGGAGAGGAGGAAGGAATCTCTTGCCCTTCCCAGTACAGTGAGGCAAACATGAACACCTGGCTTATGAATTCTTCCTCCTTTACCTACTTTTCTCATCTTGGTTTTCTTTTTTTATCTCATTTATAGGCTGCCTTTCTCCTAGAGTGGAATCCAAGGTGGATCCCACTCTGATGTTGTTTGGCCACACACATCTCAGTTTTCATCTGTGAAATGTTGGAGGGTATGTAAAGCTTAACTTTCTCTTTTAAAGACCAAGCATGTCATAGTTTCTTTGGCTGTTCACTGACACATGCTTGGTTCAATGAAAGTGGAGAAAAGCTTTGAAGGGCTTTGGAGGTTATTTGAATCTCAGTAACAGGAATCTTCCTGCATGCTGGAGAAAGGAAGAAGGCAACTTATGATACCATAACAATGAAAGCTCACTTTCAAAAAAGGGGGGGGGATAGGAAAGGCAATCATGAAGTCTTGATCTTAGAGAATACTGAGTAACTGTAAAATTAGCACGCAGAAGGAAAAGGTGTATTTGTGTATGAAATTACACTGGTACTCTCTTTCTTTTTGGAGATTTTATAGAGCTTAAAAATGAATTTTGGCCCATAAAGGAAATTTAGGCTACTAGTATACATATTTTAAAGGTTTCTTTTTGGTGTGGCAAGTGCTGAAAAATGTAGACAACACAGCTGAACATAAATTCTTGCACAAAGGAAAAAAAATCAATTAGATATTTCTTTAAAATTGGGGAGAACATTCCCACTGGCTGCTTTGGTAACACTCATGAAAGTCACTGCTTACCCTCTCATGAATGACACAGACTTTTAATACTTTCCGTCATGTAAGTATTCATTTTAGATGCACATCTTCAACTATTAAATGAGGTAGGCTGTTGTCATTCAGTCCACTGCCTTCTTGCAATCCATAACTTTTCTCATTACCATGGATGGATATACACATAAGATCCAGCTTTTTGTATCAGTGTACAACATAGCAAATCTGTATGTTGCATATGTCGTTTTCCCCACAGAAACTGTTCAGAAGGAAAGCTTCTGGCATCATAAATATAATGTGATCAAATGAGCAAAAAAGGCCAGAATGGGAATATGTCTGGATTTATGTTCTAGTAATTACACTGCTCTTTAATTTTCAGAGTGAAATGAATCATAATCCGAAATGAATTTTTATTTGATACAGTTCTGAGGAGTTTTGTTTTGAACAACATATGAGCTCATCCTGAGTGAGCACATGTTTTGCAAAGCACCATACAGTTGTAAATTATCAATATCGGTGCAGTTCTGAACAAACACTGAAAAATTCTGATATGTCCCAGATTATTCTTATGTTGGAAATGCAGGAATCATAACCTAAAGAAATTAGCACCACATCAGTTCCTATAACACTCATGTGATTATCTTCAGAGAATCAAGCATTTGCTAGTTGGCACATTTTGTGTTATTTCTACGGACCAGACAATCTTAAGCAAAAGATTAAGTGCAAGCATATGGATGTCAACAAACTGCTCTATTCTTAGGCAAGAATTCAGAAGGAAAATTTTATAGCCTGTATACTGTAGGCTTGCCAGTTTCTGTCCTCTGCTTCATTTTGGGTCTCTATATATTGGGTCTTTATCAAAGAATTTGAACCTTACCCTATTCAATTACTTTTATTTACTTCCATGACATAAACATAGACAGAAGTGCTATGCTGGAATAGCTCAGTGCATTTCCTTAAAAACATGTATGTAATCTAAGGCCCTTTTCACACGTGGAGGAAGCCATGCCCGAAAACACGCCAAAACGGAGCTTACCTGGAGCCGTCGCAATGTGGAGCAGCGCGAGTTTACTGCTCCACACGCGGCAGCGTCCTGCAGCGTCCCGCGGCATCCAAAATGGTGGCTTCCAGCTGGCGGAGGCTCTCCACCAACCGGAGAAGCTCGCCAGCCAGAAGCCCGCCCCCCGGGCGGTCTGCAGGTGTGCACTTGCGTGCGCCTGCAAATCCACACCGGGCGCTGCGGTGGGGCTGCATGCCCCGTGCTTTTTAAAAACCACAAGACAAGTGGTTTTCAAAAAGCACGCAGCGCCACCACTTCCGGTCGCCCCTGCGCAGATTGGGGTGTGGAACTACACAAAAGTAGTCTGCCCCAATCCACGTTACGGTGTAGACGACCTCCGTCAGAGGTCGCTCTACACTGTAACCCCGTGTGAAAAGGGCCTAAGTTGACTTCCAGTGTATCAGCTATATCATACTAGGGGGATGTGATGGTAAATGTGATCCAGTATAGACCAATAATTTTTGAATGCTGGTCTGAGACTTGGATCAGTAGTCTCAGATCTCTGCTCACCCAAGAATTTATCTGTGGCTTTTGGCAAACTTCTGCTTCTTGATCTCGGTTCTGTGGAATATTAATAGGAAAAACAGGAATATTCATGATGACAGGAATGTTGAGAAAGAGTGTGAAAATCATATGTTAAAGCATGTTAGAAATGTTTAGGAATGATTAACAACAACAATTTTAAAAAGTATGACAATTGCATCCTTTATCATCCAAAAATGAGATTATTTCATTACTATGATATTTGATATGGAAGATTATAGAGGGAGGGGGTACACATCCACATTTCAGATAAACTGCATGAAAGCTGTTTGAGTTTCAAGGGAAATTATGCTTATTTGAATGTCAGAAGGTATCACAACGGAAAAAGGTTGAACTGCATATCCTTTACTGTCATCGTACTGAAGCAATTCATCCCCCACAAGATGTTTTCAATCATTTAAAAATGATACATCTACTCATGGACCTTTCAACTTTATATCTAGTCTGTGCTTATCCTTGCCAATAGAATGAGTTTACCTTCTTTGGTAGAGTGTGTGCTTGTCTTTACGAAATAAAAGACAGACAGGGAATTAAAAAATCGTAAAACAAGGCACCAGGTAGGGAAGTCATACTCATCACCCATCCCATCAGTTATTTCACCCCAAATGTTGTCATTCTACCTATTGACAGAAATATGCCTCAAGATGTTCAATAGAGAGTTTGTTTATTAGTAGAGAAGCCTAACACTATCTACTGTGTAGGAGTTCCTCATCTAGACACTTCTGAAGTTTGATTCTAGGTAACCCCCTGAAGAATAAATTAGGAACACACATAAGCTGAAGTGTGATAGGTTTTTTGCTTAATAAATAGACCATTTTTTGAATATCTTGAAAAGTATGTTTTGCTTCTTCTGTGGGTTCCATTGGACACTTCCCAGGTTTTGCTTCTTTCATTGTTCATTTTTTTGGCTAATATTAATTGCTGCACATCTCTATCACTGCTGAGGAACTACTGTGGAACCACCATTCCTGACATGTCGCATTCCTGAGAACAAATCTTCTCCTATACCTAGTATTTAATGATTTAGTAATCTCAGAGAGTGGGAGAAGGGAATGGAATTCTGGATTTGAAGAATTCTTAAGCAACACACAGACCTGCCAGTAGGAAAACCAGGGAGAACAACACTGAGGCAGTAAGATTAACTAACATATATGTCAAATGTAGCTTGCCTAGATACTCTAGTCCAAGGCTGCCTAAACATATTATCACTGGTTATTGTACAATGGATATGCAGATGTGTAAACTCATCATGGATATAGTAAGCTCTGGAAAGCCATGATCTCGAAGTAGGAGTGCAGCTAAAAAGTGCTGACATATAACAAGCCCAGATAACAAGCTTCAACCGTACCACCTTCTATTTTTGGATCTTACAGTTTAGTAGTTTAGCAATAGAAGAATGGTTTGGGCCCACCTCTTTTGCTTGAAATAATACCTTGCTTTTTCTGTCCTGCATCTTTGGTATCACCTGAGAGATGCTTGTGTAGAAAATGGCAGGCTGATGTGATCCTAGAAGGTTTTTGCACAATGGAAGGAGCGATGAGCAAATGGAGAGAGAGATTACAGACTATTACAAATGGGGAAAGAGAAGACTATTGGTAGTGTCTTAATTCTGAGGTTTTAAGCCCTCTGAAGCAAAACAATATTGGAATTCATAATATCTGCATTCTTTAATGTTTTATACAGTAAGCACATTGTCAAGGAAATACATATTGCACCTCAGTAAATCAAAAGCCTTTCAGCTCCAGACAATGACTTTAGAAACTGTAAAGCAGGAGGGCTGCATGTTAACTGATGTCATGGCAGTAAAACAAGCAATCAAAAGCAATCAGATCCCCTCCCCCCAAAAAAACCCAGATATGAATCTGAGGATTTAAGATTTACATATAGCTGGCAGAATTATACTTTGAGCACAGAGTGCCTACCAAGACATAGGTTTTATTTTTGGTACTTTGGCGTAACAAGGACAACATTATTAAATACTTCTGTAGTTTAAATCATACATTTGTCCTGTGGCCACAATTGTTTGGAATGAGGTAAGAAAAAAAAGCACTTGAACTTATTGTTCAATGTAGGCTATTTTTACTGTTGTTATCTCAGAACTCAGCATTTCATTGTGACTATGCAAAGGAAATAATTTCTGCTTTTAGATTAAATCAAAGTGACAAAGCAGTCACTTTGTCAATTGAAAGGGAAGTATAATTTCCCCTCTTTTCCAGATACGAATCTGGTATGAATTATCCAGAATACGAGGTATGTTACTATTATCTTTACAAAGATCCTACATAATAGTTACTGTTGACAATTGTGTGATAGAATGAAAGAAGAGAAACTGGAGGTATAATGGCTACTTTGGCTTTCAAGAGGTTGCAAAATATGAAAGTGAAGGATCTGGCTAAATATTTAAAATGGAAGCTCTCATAGTAAAATAAGCTGTAAAGACATTTCTTTACATTCTTGATCACCAAGACTGCCTGAGAGTTACTAACGTGTTGCCAGCTTATTTGTGCTGTTTTGCTTGAATGCCAGCATCTCAGCAATAAAGAAATTTGTAACAGCTGCATGGTAATTTTTATGCAGACTCTTAATAGTGCAAGTTTAGGTAAGTGCATTTCCTGCCAGGTACCTGGAGAACCTCAGTACTAAAACTCCACTTAGTGAGAAACTGTATCTTTATTGTGAAAAGACAATAGGTGCCAAAAGTTCAGGACATAACAATGTTGGGGAGTAGTGGTTAGGAGAATACAAGAGCTTACTCTTATAAAACCAGTCACTGTCAGAAGGCAAACTCAAAAACTATGACTGTAGAAGAAGATAAAACACTTTTAAAGTCTCTTTGTAAGTGCTGTGCCACATGGCTTCACTAGTTGGCCAAAGGGAACACATTGTGGAAGACTATGGTCAGGTAACAAGAATATATATAGCAATAGCAATAGCATTTATTTCTATACCGCTTATCAACTGAGTGTTATCTAAGCGGTTTACAATGTGTTTTAGTTAATTGCCCCCAACAAGCTGGGTACTCTTTTACCGACCTGCGGAAGGATGGAAGGCTGAGTCAACCTTGGAGCCCGGCAGGATCGAACTCACAACCTTGTGGTTGCAGTACTGGCATTTAACCACTGCGCCACCAGGGCTCCCTATATTGCTCATTTTTACCTCTGCAGTGTTTGTTTGCTAGTTGCCCTGTTCTTGATACCTGATTATTTAATAATTTAATTATTCTGAGGTTAGTTGCACTTCATGTTTCATTTGGTGGTTATTTTGTATGTAGGGTGTGTTTGTTTGTGGGTCCAAATTTATTCCACAGAATAAATATCATTTAATGAGAGCCAGCATGGTGTAGGGGTTTAAGCATTGTACTTCAATCCTGGGCTTGATTTCAGCTCAACAATGGAAGCCCACTGAGTGACCTTGGGTACATCACACACCCTCAGTCCCCAAAACCTCGTGATAGGTTAGCCTTAAGGTTGCTATAAGTCAGAAATGATTTGAAGGCACACAACAAAAACAAGAGATTACCAGAGACATAATCATAAGAGATCACCAGAGGCAAGAAACCTCTGAAACAAGATTTTCCAAGCCTGTGCAAACTACTATTACAAAAAAGATACTATATCATGATGAATACAGTCAATTTAAAGTTGCTCTCTAAATGAATATGCTTGGATAAATATGCTACTTATTTGTTGCTGTTGTTGTTGTTGTTGTTGTGTGCCTTTGAGTCATTTCTGATTTATGGTGACACCAAGGTGAACCTATCATGGGGCTTTCTGGGGGCCAAGAGTGTGTGACACGGCTCAGGCCATCCAATAGATTTTCATGACAGAGCCAGGAATCAAACACTGGTCTCCATAGTCCATAGTCCAGTGCTCAAACCACTACACCACACTGACTATCACTGCTTGGTTACATCTGTGTGATTAATTAATACCTCTTAGCCCAACATCCCTGTCCCACACACCTTAAGTACCAAGTGCCAGGTCAGGTGAAGGACATCTGTTCAGATTCTGATTGAGGGCCACGGAGAATGACATTTCCACTCCCTCCTGTCAGCTAGTGAGACTGTGAAAAGGACTTGCAACAAGGGTCCTGATTTTGATTGTCACAGTCTTGTTTGCTAGTAGAAGAGGTGGAAACATTATCCCCTTTACACCTGAATCAGAAACTGAATGAAGCTCCTTCACCTGATCTGACATTTGGCTCTTAAGGTGAATTAGGTTCCATTTACCCTGGTTTCCAATAAAACTACACATGAAAACATAAAATATAAAATACGAAAATATAAAATATGAAAATATAAAACACAGTATTCATGAAGACAGACCAGTTACAGATCTGTAACTCTAGGTTACAAATCCATAACTGCAATACTGAATACCAGTCTCTGTTTATAACACTTCAGGTGACAATGGCTTAAATGGCTAGTTTGTTGGCCTAGTTCTATGTGAATTCTGGAACAAAGATGACTGCAGAAGTAAAATGTGCCATCTGTTTGGATAAAGGTTGATAATAATTTGAATATATGAAGAAATTTCTGGAGTAGGGAGCAAGATTTTAAGTTAATTTAAAATATAGTTTTTTGAAACCAGTTTTATGGATAAAATGACCCACAGACCATCAATGTTAATATATTGAGATACTTCCTTTGGTTGTTTCTAATACTCAAAGTTGTTGCTTTGAGTGAAGTCTTGCTTTAGTGATTCAAGGTTAGGAAGCCACAACTGAGCGTGTTTCCTCCTCTCTATGATTTGACAAATTCCATGGAGACCAAGTATGATAGCATATTTCATACCCTTATTGTGCTGTTTTACAAGGCTTCTCATATTTTGCAACCTTCACAGATTACAAAATTGTTTTCCAGACAATTGGCTGGATTTTCTGTTGAATATGAAACTACTGGTAGTATTGCTTGAAGAGGGATTGTAAGGCTACGCCTAAACAAAAACAAACAAAAGGCTTTGCTGAATTTAATGTCATTTCTCCAACAGACTCCTATGCATCTCTAGCACCACCACCACCACCATCATCATCACTACTACTGCTAATCTGGGATTTAAGGCAAAGTTAAAATATGGCTAAAAGTTCATATCACACACAAGTTAAACATGTAATTAAGCTATGGATAAAATTAAAACTGTTAAAAGCACAACCATTAAAAAGAACAACAAATATAAACAATATAACTCATAGAAGACCTTTCCTTCTCAGCAGTCTGTCCTCAAAGACCTGCCAAGGAATAAGGGTTTCATCTGCCTAAGAAAGAACGGCAAAGACAGCACATTCCAGCCAATCTAAGAAGTGAGTTACAGAGGCTGGGAGTAGAGACCAAGAACGTTCTCTTCCATGTTTCCATGTGATGTGCCTGTGAAGGTGGCAATGCAGAGAATATGGTCTCCCTAGAAGAATTCAAGACACAGGAAGGCTTCTACAGGGAGATATAGTCTTTCAGATAAACTGGATATGAGCCATATAGGCTCTCCACCAAAGTAAATTTCTGTTGAATTCAGTTATGCCTACCCTCAGGAAATGTATGTAGGCAGCCTCTTATTAAGACATAGAATGAAAAGACTAGTCACCTGTGATTTTCTATATTATGTCTGACCATTAAGTACCCTGGTTTGTATACTTACTTCTCCACAAAGTTCCTCTAGGATTCATTGGCACATGAAGAAGTGTGAATGTGTACAGAGAGAGAGAAAATGAATGAAGTATACTCAACTCTTATCCCTTGCCATCGTGGACCATTTAGAAAGGTTAAAACACTTAAAAAGTAGTATCTTACCTTGATGGACCTGTGACCACTTCCTCCTGCTGTCCAACATTGTCAGTCACCTGATTGGATAGCAGCCTTCTAGATTCTGAATGTTGTTGCCTGTTGTACTTTTTTTTTTTTTTAAAGGACTGATTTGGAAAGAGAGATCTGGGAAGTGAAGACTTTAGCATGGAGGAGGGAATAGGAAGGAACAGAGATCAACCTGTCCTGGTCCTTCTGATAACAAAGAAGCTACTGCATCAAAGTAGAATTAAGTAAAAAAATTATTCCCCACAACTACATTGTTACCAGGAACTGTCAAATCAACAGAGGGCATGAGCGCAAGAAATACTATCCTATATCTCACCACTGGAAACATCTATGGAACACATCTGGATGATTTAGGTTTCAAGTATGCTAAGCCTGGTCACTGTGTCCAGCATTATCAATGTGGATCTACTCAACATATTTTTTTTTTGTTTTCAAATTCTTCTTCTTTAGTTGATTTTTTTAAAAAAATTGGGATGTTGTCATAACAATATGGTTGACATAATATTTATACCCTAGAGATAATTTATACAGTTGAAACTGAATCTATAGAATGATGGAAACTTTTTTTTTGTCATGAACAACAAATTTGTAGAAAATATTGGGCATCATTTTTCTTTTCATTCATCTGAATTTGTGCCCTAAGGTAGTAAATACTGAGTGTGAGAGATTTCATTATGTAATTATTTGGAAAACTAATAGAAATGGGACTAGGAAAGGAAGTAATGTGATTTACTTTTATTGCCATTTGTGTCTTTGTTAAGTTTGATTGTGTTGTATACTTATTCTATGGTAATATGGAATTACTCTACATTTTGTAAACAGCCTTACCTCATTTAACAAAGCCTCTAATAAAGAAGGTCCTTTTTACAATATCTTTTTTATGCCCATCCAGCTGCCCTTTCCTTCTCATCCTTTGTCTAGAGGGAAGTTTTTGGCAACCTTGGCACTGAGATGAGTGTGAAGAGGAACTGAAGAAACACAGATTTTCAGTGTGGAGTGCCTCAGCATTTCTGCAGGAAACAATGTGATAAAACTTGTTCTGGGAAAGAGTGGAACATGAACAGCAAAACAGAAACAAGAGAGAAAAAGAGACATGGGGACACAGTCTAGATATGCCACTACGTAGTGGTTGGGGGCACCTGCCTGTCCACTGTCTGCTTGCCAGAAGTGTGCAGTCATGAGGCAATGTACACATGGAAGTCCCTGGAAGTGGAGGATCACAAAGCACTGCCCAAAAAGGAATTTGTATGTGTGGAAATCAATAACTGCTACTGGAAGCAAGGGGTTGCCCAAAATGGAATTTTTGCTTGTGGAAGTCAATAACTCTGTTTCCCAGAAGCAGGAAACAAAAAGGAACTTGTCCAAAAAGGTACTTGTGCATGTGAAATTAAATAACTCTGCTCCATGGAACCAGAGGATCACAATAACTGTCCCAAAAGCTGTTGCAAAAATCTGCCTTAGTGTTGTTGTCCTTCTCCTTGAGGAGCAAGATGACACTGAAGGAGATTTTGTCAGTAGCAGAGTCTGTAGCATCATGTTTGGAAGAGGCATAAAGATATTCATTGAAAGTGGAAAAATTTTCCACTTTCACAAAATCCTGCACACTTAAGGCCCATGAAATTTGAGGGCTGACTGTATTATGGTCTCATTACTTGAATTAAATAGAAACAAAAGCACATATGGATTTTGCAGGGATACTAAGCTGCTTGAGACTTTTGGAGTACCAAAACATTTTGCAGCTAATATTCTCTTTCCTCTTGGTCATTATTCAGATACTTCTGAAATACATACCCCTTTTACCCTTAATCCTTTGTTTACCCTAATAATAAAATATATAAAAATACAAATATTAAAACATGTGCTCTGCAGTGGACTAAAATGTATCATAGAAGCCAACATTGCTTGCAAAGTCTAAATAAAGGAGACAATTTGCAATATTTATTCTGAGCAGATGTTAGATATTTTTAGCAGAACTTATAAAGAAGCTTTCATTATATATTGACTCCTTTTATTTCCAAAACCAAGCTATTATCTTCCCTCACACAGTATTATCATAACTCAACAACACTACACGGTTATAGTGCTATTATTCCACTTTCAACATCCTATGGAATCCTGGGGTTTGCAGTTTAAGGAGGGGCCTTTGATTCCAGGATTCCATAGGATGTAGGAAGTGGAATAATAATGCTATAACAGTTTAGTTCAGAGATGGCCTAGGGCAGCTGAAACTTTGTTGAATCTAAACCACTCTCAGCCAAGAGATACTAGAAATCACTCAGGACTACCCTGGGTGTGGCCTAACTTGTTCAAGGATTATGGTTGTTCCCCTAGGCTTGGGGAGGTTTGGATCTGACATAACTTTAATCTCCCATTCTACTACTTCACTACATTTGTTTGTTTTCTTTTCAAAAGCATAGCATTTGAGCCAGCAGATCCTCCTCTCAAGCTCTTTCAGACAACACAAAAGGTCTCTGCTTGTTTGTTACCTTGTATTAATTATTATTTATTATTATCTTTATTTATACCCCGCTTTTTCCACAGGTTGAGAATCAAAGCAGCTTATAATTAAAAAGACATAGTTAAAAATTCATGGAATACATAAATTCATAGAAGACAAAATTAAACAATTTTTAAGAATTAAAACAGTGTTAAAATACATAATTAAAAACTTAAATATTCACCAGGAACACAATACCCAGCGCATTCTATTAGTCACGCTACATATACTCATATGTCAAATGCCTGTCTGAATAAAAATATTTTTACCTGATTTATGGAATGATAGTAGTGAGGATGCCAGTCTGACTTCTCTGGGAAGGGAATTCCAAAGCTTGGGGCAGCCACTGAGAAGGCCCTCTCCCGTGTTCACACCAGGTGTATCTGTGATGATGGTGGGATGGAAAGAAGGACCTCTCCAGCAAGTCTCAAAGACTGGGTTGGTTCATAGAGTAGATTACAATCCTTCAGATAATCTGGACCTGAGCCATAGAGGACTTTATTTTATTTTATTTTTATGGGAAGAAAAAATATAACGTGACAAACATAAAAGTGAAGGGAAAGGGGAAAAATGCTTACATTTCTATTTCTCTCCAGATTTCTTATGCATAGTATTACTTATACAATGTATTATAAATCATACTGATCATATATTTTTGATTATATATATCTAAATCTCATTATACCAGTTGTTGTTAGTTATACCCATAATTAACATTTTCAAAATATACTATTAGTAATTTCATTCTTATTTCTATTCTTTTCAAAATATAATATTCATAATTTCATATTTCCTTCCTAAACCCTAATTATCGTTAATTACTCTTATTGCCCTATACCAATAGACTATATTTTTCCACGTATTCTACCCTACATTGAACCTATTACTATTACTAAGTGTACCTCATCCCCAGAGCATATTATACCTCAAATTATTCCACCTTTCTATTATTATTATTATTATTATTATTATTATTATTATTATTATTATTATTATTATTATTATTTATAAAACCTTCATCCTTACAAGCATCAATTATCTTCTAAACATATTAATATTTACAATATATAAAATTCTGTCTTGTATACATACATCAATACATCAATGAATAAATCAGTAAATTTGTACAGTTTTCAATACTTACATTTCAATTTTTACATTTGTTTCTTGTAATCTTATTGTCATAGGTTAGGATCTTCTCTTTTATTATTTAAATATTCTTATTCTTAATCATATCATATATGTCTATATTAACCTTTTGAATTTCTTAATTTGATCCTATTCCTTTTTCCCTGGCGTTTCAAGTTAACATCCTACTTCCTCTTGTTTGGATATTTAAAGTTTCATTTTCTGCTACCTCCTCCTTAACTTTATTTTTGTTGACTTGCCTGAGTATTGCTATTATTTAGATTTATTTGACTATTTTGCTAACTGTCTGTCTTTACTTGTTTTCTTTTCATTCTTCCTCCTCTCTTTGACATAGTCAGGTCCAGTTGCTTTCAATATACTGTTTCACTGCCTCCATTTCTCTTACTCTCATACCTTTCCTCTCTCCTCTCATAGAACAAGTTAGAGCATCATATGTTGCCAGTTCTCGGAGTTTATTCAACCATTCCTCCAATTCTGGTATTTTATCTCTTTTCCAATGTTTTGCAAATATTATTCTAGCTGCTGTGACCATTTTATTTTATTTATTTATTTATTTGTATCCTGCCTCTCCATATGGATCGAGGCAGTGAACAACTTACAAATAGCATGTATTTCGAAACATTTCTATACATGCCCCCAACAAGCTGGGTACTCATTTTACCGACCTGCGAAAGGATGGAAGGCTGAGTCAACCTTGAAGCCCGGCAGGATCGAACTCACAACCTTGTGGTTTGTGACTTGCAGTACTGGCATTTAACCACTGCGCCACCAGGGCTCCTGGTGTATAATATTGTATCTTTATGTTTTATGTAAGCTGTATCCACCTGGTGTGTCATGTTTAATAAAAATATCTCTGGTTGTTTCCCTGTTCACTGGGGGTCCCGTGAGGGACACCTAAATGCGCTCACAATTAAACAAGTTGAGGAAATTAGTCAAAGAGCACAAGCTAGCAATGTGAGAGGCAGGGCAATGCCGCGGAATCTTTTACCCAATGTCTATGGGGTCAGGCCAAGTAAAGGAGCAAACAGGATTGAAATAATAATTGTGATCTTTATTAAAATACAATCAAACAGTGTATGCAACACACTCACACAGATAACTATAGAAAATAAAGGTTGGAGAGGTATAGAGGGATTTTTGAGAGGGATTGTTGATTTGGGTGATACTACACCTGTCCTGAAGCCCGGGGTAGATCACTGCAAAAGTTCGAAGGTCCGTAGTCTCAGTACGTGGGACTGAAGGGACAGCTCACCAAACAAAGCGGCAGCAAGGCAGGATGGAAGTTTGGAGCGATCCATAGAAGCTCTCAAAATCAGGGGTTTTTATAGGGAAAATATGACCGTAGACTAGTCCATACTTGGGGAAAAACAATAAGTTTAAGGCCGAAGACAAAGCCTCCTAAAGGTCAGAATTTAGCATGATTGAGTTAGGTCCAAATTGACAATAGAATAGCCAGTATGCAAATGCGCAGTGCTTGACAATTGAGAACTCAGCTTGTCAAGTTGCCTGCTCGGAGCAGAGAGTTCTTTGTAAGTTGCATGCATACATAATGAGGGTACTTGCCTTTGAGGTCTCCTAAAGCGGCAAGATGGCTATTTCTGGCTTGCCTGTATTGTTTGGAATATTACAGCAATTAGGGGCCGAGCCTGACTGTGAGCTTGTCCGGTGGACCTTGCAGACACATGGAGAGGGATGGTAGAAGAAAGCCAAATTATTGATATCAAAATGATATCTGACATCCCCCAAATCCGGGCTAGAAAACGGCAGTAACATGGTGACATTGGTATATTTATTTGTAAGATCTCCATCATGCTTTTATGAATTTTTTCCCCAAAATTTCCTTGTTTCCAGACATTACCACCACATATGATAAAACGTACCATTTTCTTCTTTACATTTCCAGCATTTTTTCGCATTCGTCTTATACATTTTATTCAACTTGTCTGGGTCCAAGTACCATCTGTACAGTATTTTAAAATGATTCTCTTTCAAATTTTGTGCCAAAGTAAATTTTTGAGAATTATTCCACCTTTCAAAATTGTAATTCTTCTTGTGGAGGTGTAACACCTTCCTCTTTTGCTAACACCTTTTCCATAAATATCTTCCATATTGCACCAAAATTGCTCCTTTTTATTATTCCTTTTTTGATCTTGGTTCCACATGTTAGCTTATCATTAATCGCAATTTGCCATACCTCTTTATACCAATCATCTATTTGAAAATCTCCCTGAATTTTCCATTTTCTTGATATAATTAGCTTTGCTGTGGTTAGTAAATTTGTAATTAAATCCTTCATTGCCTGGGTGCAATTAACCTTATCATATATAGATAAAATGCTATACTACGGCATATTTCCAAATCAATTTATGTTATCTCTTTTATCTCTTTAAACATCATTGGCCAAAATTTCTGTACACATCTACAACTCCACCACATATGAATGTAAGTACCAATTTCTTGGCACTCCTGCCAACACAACCCTGAATAATTCTTATCTATATGATTTAGCGTTACTGGTGTTAGGTACCACTTCCAAACCAATTTATAATCATTCTCTTTTATCCATACGGATAAGTTTTTTAAATGACACTGATTCCAATTTTTTTCCAATTCTGAATATATATGTTTTGTGCTAATTCTTCCTTCCATATTTTTCTAAGATATTCCTCTTGATCTTTATGTTTCGACAACATTGTATATATTTCACTTTTGGTACCCTTCAAAATTTCATTTTCCTCCATACTTTCTCTTTGATTAATCATTTGTTCAAATTCAGTATATTCTGTAAAATCTTTATTATTCCTATTCCAATTCCTTGTCCATTGCTCTAACTGAGTACAATTGAGCCATGATATCTTTGTACCCTGCAAGGTCTCCTTTATTTTATCTTTATTCCTCATTATATTCATCCAGTCTTTTAATTTATATATTCTCTGCTCCTTTAATCTCTTCTCTAATTCACCTCTCAGATTCACCAGAAATTTTTCCACCAAACTGGAGTTAATGGTGAAGTAGTGGGCATTAACTTTTCCTTATTTTTCTTCCAGATCTCTACTATATTTTTCCAAAAGGGGTTTTCTGTTTTTTTCCATCTCCCTCTTAACAGGATCCCCCCTCCAAATTCTCCAGGTTCTTATCTAATTCTATTGCATTCATCTTTAACCAATCTAAATCTCCCTTTCCTGTTACTCCATCTATGATATATCTCAATTGATTTTCATTGTAATAGCATTTTAAATTCGGGAGACCCAGTTTTCCTTCTTTTTGGGATTTATACCAGTATTTTCATTTTTACTAATGCAATTCTGCCAAACCACGATAACTTAATATTTTTGTATTCCTCTAATTTCCATTTCACTTCTTGTCTTAATTTATTATATTTTCCCTCCAATCTTTGTAATCTTTTGTAATATTTATTCCTTAATATCTAATTGTATCCTTTAACTTAATATCTATTTTTCCTTTAAAAAAAAACTCTTGTTCTTCTGTCTTAGTATAATTAATATTAACTCTGATTTAGCCCAATTTACTTGTAAACCTGTCATTTCCTCAATTTCCTTTAAATGTTCATTTACTCTATCCATTTTCTTTAATGGATCTTTAATTGTCAACAAGGTATCATTAGCAAACAGACTTACCTTGTTCTTTTTCTTAATCTCAATCCCCTTCCATTTTTCATCCTTTCTAATAACATTTGCCAAAATTTCAATAACCACTGCAAATAAGATTGGGGAAAGAGGACAATCTTGTCTTATTTCTCTAGATATTTGAATTTGTTCTGACAATCCATCATTCACCATTACTACCGCTGTATTATGCAAATATAACTTATTTATCAGTCCTCTAAATGTTTCACCCAAACCCAACATCTTTAATGTTATTTTAATGCTGGCCATTCCACAAAAATCAAAGACTTTGTATATTTCCAATGACATTATTCCCACTTTTTGTTTATTCCTCTCAATTATATTTATTTTATTCAGTACTCTACCAATTAAATTTGACATCTGTCTTCCCTCCATGAAACCACATTAATCTTTTTGAAGATATTTATACAAAAAATTATTCATTCTTTTTGCCATTACTGCTGTCAATATTTTAACATCTTGATTTATTAGTGATATAGCCCTATATGATCCTGGATCTGTCAAATCTTTATCTGGTTTCAGAATCAATACTATCAAAGACTGTTCCTACAATGATGGGATCCTATCTCCATTTATTATTTTGGTATATAATACTTTCAATTTAGATATTAAATTCTTTTTAAATGTTTTATAATATTCCAACCCCAGCCCATCCATTCTGGATGATTTCTTTAAGCCATGGCGGACTTTGGAGGTCATCATCAGCACTATACAGCTGCTGCATCTTTCAGTTAGGATTGCACTGTTATAATTTATAATTGTCATATTTTATTTCTCTTTATTATTGTAACATTTTTATTTTTTAGCAATGCATTCACTCAAGAAAAAAGCCAGTGCTGTGTGTGTGTGTATTAAAAGTTCCAGCACTTTGAAGCACCTCTTTATATCAAAGTTACTTGAAGAAAGGAAAGTTTTATCCAGGTATCCAAATACTGTTTTCATTACTTATGAAGTCTGTAATGACCCAACATATCTGAGATCTCAATCCACTTCTTTTCCCTTGTGCTATTAACATTTTGTATTATTTCCATGCACTGAAGACTCTGGAGCCCAGACAAAGTCTTCAAAACTCTATTGGAAGAAAAAAAATAAAAGCTTCACTATACGGGTTATATCCAGGGTTAATGAAAAAACAATTTCATATTGGTTGCTGGGTTAGCTAGGGTTTTACTATGTGGCTGTTTATTATAATTTGCTAAATATCTATGGTAGACTTTTCCACCAGCTAGATTTATGCCCTTTGTATTAACCTTTAAAAATAGTTTGAGATGTTACAATGAGTAACGTATGCTTCCCATAACATACAGCTATAATCTTTGAAACTTTAAGATGTTAAGTTTTTGTGTTTGCTATTTGAGTGGAGTGATGTTTGAAAGCTCTATGATCTCTTCCTCCTCTTTTGAGATAAATCAGGTAAAGGAGAAGTGAAGAAGAAATCCCACAACAATTAGTACTGTAAGATAGGATGTTTATTTTAAATTTTATAGCACTTCTTTGGCCAATCTGAAACAGTATATAATCATGAGATGCAAGTGCTTCCTTTGTTGGATGAGTGAAAGCCACAAAGGCTGCTAGTTATGGGACACATAAGGCATTAGCTGATATTTTTAATAACCATGTTTCTGGTTAATGAGCTGATACAAGACAACTACTGGTATAAGCAGTGTTTTTTTTCCCCTTTCCTCCTATTCTTCTGTTGTGTTTTGTTAAATAGGAAAGCTTTTATTTACCATTTGATTTTGTTGCTTCCTCTCTAATTTATTTTTGTCAGATCTGATTTTTATATTGAGTGAAAAATGTTCCTGGGAGTTTCTGAAAACACTGACAACAGTGGGCAGGGAGGGGAAATCAGCAAAGAAAACAAAGAAAACAAACCTGAATTCCACAGCTGTCCTAATTTGTGGAAGTGCTTTCTGCTAAGGAAAAGCTGGCACTCCTTACAATCTGATTTTTATCACCAATTTTTTTGTCTTGGCAAAATGGTACAAATTAAACACACACACACTAAAACAATTACAATCTAAAATGTTGCAATGCAATAAAATGTGCAACCCAGTTGAGTCTTAAAACAGTGAACACCGTGAGGAAAAAAATTAGCATGTTTTAAATCTGTATATGAAAACTGACCCATAACTATGAAAACTGAAAGACCGGCTTTTATATAGGACGTCTTTTGGCAATGGTCAAAATGGAAAAGGAAAGTGATTCCCAAATCTCCTCTGACATCATTTTCTTTATTGTGGATGCCACAACAGAGAAGACCATGCTTCTCATTTTTACACACTGAGAAAAAAAAACTTGGCTAAAAAAAGAGAGCATAGAGGATTCAAATTCTTGTGAACAAGTTAGTAAAAAAATCTTGGGCGAAAGAAAGAAAACATAGAAGATTTAAATTCTTGAGAACAAGCTAGTAAAATGTGGGCTAGATAATACTACTGTTAGGTGGATTTATAACTGGTTGACCAACCGAACTCAAAGGGTGCTTATCAATGGCTCTTCTCTGTCTTGGAGAGAAGTGACTAGTGGGTGCCGCAGAGTTCTGTGCTGGACCTAGTGCTGTTCGACATCTTTATCAATGACTTAGATAAGGGAATTGAGGGCATTCTTATAAAATTTGCAGATGACACCAAATTAGGAAGGATAGCTAACACTGCAGAGGACAAGATCAGAATTCAAAATGACCTTAACAGATTAGAGAGCTAGGCCAAAACTGATAAAATGAATTTCAATAAGGAGAAATGTAAGATGCTACACTTACGCATTAAAAAAATGAAACATACAGATATAGGATGGATCACACCTGGTCTGAACACAATACATGTGAAAAGGATCTAGGAGTCTTAATAGACCACAAGCTCAACATGAGTCAGCAGTGTGATATAGCAGTTAAGAAACCCAATGTGATTCTGGGCTGCATCAACAGGAATGTAGTGTCCAGGAAAAGAGAAATGATAGCACCACTCTATTCTGCTTAGGTTGGACCTCATTGAAATACTGTGTCCAGTTCTGGGCACCAAAGTTCAGGAAGGATATTGACAAACTGGAAGGTGTCCAGAGGAGGGCTACCAAAATGATAGAAGACATGGAAACCATGCAATCTGAGGAACAACTTAGGGATGTTTATCCTGGGTATGTTTAGCCTGGAGAAGAGAAGGTTAAGAGGCAACATGATAGTCATGTTTAAATATTTGAAGGGATGTCAAATGAAGAATGGAACAAGCCTTTTTCTGTTGCTCCAGAGACTAGGATACAGAGCAATGGCTTCAAACTTCAGGAAAAGAGATTCCATCTAAACATTAGGAAGAACTTCCTAACAGTAAGAGAAGTTTGACAGTGGAATGCTCTACCTTGAAGTGCGGTACAGTCTTCTTCTTAGGAGGTTTTTAAACATAGCTTGGACGGCCATCTGTTGGGAATGCTTTAATAGTGTATTCCTGCATGGCAGGGGGTTGGATTGAATAGCCCTTGTGGTTTCTTCCAACTCTATGATTCTATAATTCTATGAAATTTTGGATGACAAAGAGAAACAAATGGGAGAAGGTGTTTCTTCACGTACACAGGATAAAGGCTGCCTTTTAGTGTAAACAGCATTCCTTTGAAAAGTACAAAGAAACATAGCAACAGCCAGTAGAATTGAGCTAAGATTGGTGTGATATGTTTTGTCCTTCTTGTATTCCAGGAGAAGGACAACAGAGTTGTCCATAAGCCACATTCTCTGGATCATTTTCAAAAGTAACTCCACACAGAAACATTGCTGTAATTGAACCAGGAGATTACCAATGCCTGGTGGCCAGATCTGTTAAGAAAAAAATGGGAATTGCACCCATCAGTTATAACAGTTGTTTCTTTAGAAGATGTTAAAAAAATGGAACCAATTATCATCCAAACCAATTTGTAGTTTGCTGCAACATGCAAAATGACAAAACACATTATGGAGAATGTAGATTTTGATGCTGGAAAATCCATTTATGAAATGTGTTTAATGAATTTCCACCAAAAACAATGGGTTGTTATTGTTTTGAATTCATTTGTAAAAGGATACCAAGTGTTCTGAGAAGTGTCCCAAAGAATTGGCTTGATATAGTTCTACATGTGTTTAATGGCTTTGGTTTAAAGCTTTAATGCCATACTATATGAGTTGTTGGAATGGGACATGGTCTAGTGGAATTTAAGCTCAAATAAAGTGAATTTAGTCCATAAGAAGTTGACCATTTCTAATGTTGCATATATTTCATGCACTTATTGATGGCACTTTTCCAGAAGTCCATTAGCTTTCTGGAGAAGAACACTGTGTTAATGCAACAGAGCTTTATGATGTGATATCGGCGAATCCATCAGGATTCAATGACTTAAGGAAAACAGTGACTCTCAAGCTAAGCATTCTATGCGGTGTTTTTGTTTTCTGGAAATGTTACCTGATTTCACCTAATAGTGCTTTAAGATCATAAAATGGATTGATTTCAGGATGCCAGACCCAAATGCCTCTAGAAGAGAGGTCATTTCATTTCTAGTATAGTAATAGAAACCATGAATGATTTAATATTGTGTTTCCAAATATAAAACTGAAATGACCCCATGTATTTATGTGTTCACACTTAATACCTGGAAATGCTCCACTGTATCCTCAAAACATCAGTTCGGGCAGCTCCAATTTAAACACTGAATTAGAATGAAAATTATTTTCATTCGAGTTAAGTTGTGAGCACAAATGAATTCTGTCATTTAGCCTTGAAAGTCCCTAAGAACTCCATCAAAATCCCAGTCTTTCCTTGTATGAGGTTCTTCCCCTCCCAGAGTTCCACCTCATGTTATAAAATGTGGAGGCCCATCACTGTATAAGGAAACCAGTACTGGAGGTTTCTTCACCTACCTGCCATCTTCCTTTCTTATGAGGTATTGTTTAGATAGGAGGGCTATTTCATAGAATCATAGAGTTGGAAAAAGACCACAAGGATCATTGAGTCCAACCCCTTGACATTCAGGAATACACAATCAAAGCACTCTCGACAGATGGCAAGCCAGCCTCTGTTTAAAAAGCTCCAGAGAATGAGACTCCACCACACTTGTTTACATCTGAGTAACTAAAATGAAGATCAGGAATGTCCGTTGGATGTTATCAGAAGGCTTGTAGGAAAATAATGCCAAATGGGAATGACTGTTCTCATCAGTGGACTGCATAAAAATAAGTGGAAGTCACAGATAAATGAAAGATAAAACAGACAACTGATCCCGAATGGAATTGGAATGAAATTAATTTGCTCTACATTGATGTGTTCTGATTTATTATTTTATATTCATAAATTTGCTGATGTTTGTGACTTGTAATGTGCCTTCCTTCTGAGAAAGGAAAATGGCACCTGGCAGTTTGGTCTACTTCAGAGTAAACATGTATAGCATTTCATTGTGGTTGCTATAGCTTGCTACTAAATATGGATACTGATATATTTTATTCAGGAGGCAGGCATGCACAGTTGGTTCCCTCTGTCCATCTGTTGTTGGGTCTTAAAACCTCACAGCAACAGTGTTAGATTAAGCTACACACAAAAGTAGCTCCTGTGGCCTGTGGTAACAGATAAAGAGGCTTAACTTTATCTGCCTGACATTTTAAAATTTTAAATGTTCTCATGTGCTACAGATACATTCTAAAACAAAGTAAACCTATAGTTTATATGGGGGCATAGATAGAGAAAGATGTTAGTCAAATGTGTGCCTTAAGGTATATTTTTTTTAATGCTTGCTTTTTTTTTTTTTAATAAAAGAAAGTTTTGATAGTCCTGCCACCTGGCTATGAAATGAATTCCCACTCCCTTTTTCGGTAAATGAAATGTTTCTTCTTAATACTTGATTTTCTGTTTATTGGTTTCCCCATGTAAATTCACTGCTAAAAGACAAAGTGGGGCCCCTGCAGGATCCAAAGGTACCTTGTAAGCAATCAGGTCTTCTTTCTATCAATGACCCACGAAATACTTCTAGGAAACAACATTCTCTCTGCCGCTTGCTCCACTATAGCCATTATTCAAAGAGCCTTTCCACACTACACTGTTACAGTGCTATTAATCCACTTTCAACATCCTGTGGAATTCTGGGGTTTGTACTTTACTGAGGCCCAAGAGCTCTCTGGCTGAGAATTCTAAATGTCTCTTCCTAAACTGCAAGCCTCAGGACTCCATAGGATTTTGAAAGTGGAATAATGGCACTATAACAGTGTAGTGTGGAAAGGCCCAAAGTATATTGCCTCTGAACACAGTGCTGCTCAAGGATACTGGTAGTTGGGCTTCTATTCTCCATTGCTGCTTCCAAATCCATTGTCCATCCCAAGCATCTTGTGGTACTGAGTTGACTTAAACTCCTATGTTGTATGAAGAAGTACTTCATATTAATATGGCTCTCTGCATACCAACATCAGAGTTTTCACGTCCCTAGAATGTTTTTTCCAGCTCCATCAAGATCAATATTGTGTACAGTACCTCATTCAAAATTAAGGCCGAGGTAAATTCATTCTTTGTCACAAATTACCTTTTTGTTACATGGAGCTACAAAAGACACAATAAGGAAGAGTCTTTCATGGAATTCTTTGAATTTTGAGTTAGGGCATCAGTGTTGTTCCTTTTCAATTTAAGTTGGTATGGAAATAATCTTCAGTTGTTTTCTATTGACTTTGGCAGAGAATAGCCATAATATGGCATACACTCAGAAACATAGCATACATTTAGCTTAGTCTGAACTTTGGAGACATCTCATGTTTTTAATCTTACAGAATACTTATGGATTTATAATCATTATTTATAAGGTAATAGAATCTGCCATGTTATTGAATATAAGAAGGGTTTCCAATTCTGCAAGGAGGTTTTCATTTTACCGTGTCATTTTATAACTCTTTTTTCCAAAGAAGTTGATGTTGAGCGTAAATTCTTCAGTCAGCTACTTCTTTATTGGTAGGTGCAATTCTGATAGTTGTAGCAACTTTGGTGCAACAGAGGTGACGTTCCACTTACATCAATGTGACTTAGCACTTGGCACAAACAGGACAATTGCCATCAGCTTTTACTGCTTCCAATCATGTCAATCACATCCACACACATCTGAAAAATAAAACTGAGACCAATCTGTCCTCTGAAATAATTTGACAATCTATTAGTAGCAATGATTGTCAGCAATATAGCTCCATCCTGGCTGAAAGCTTAATGATACTTTAAAAAAATCTTAATGCGTTCTGACTGCATCATAGGCTTGCTGATGTTGTCCTTGTGTTCACTGGAATGTTGGCATGTCCTTTAATGATAATTCTAAATGAGTACAATTATTAATAACTATGCACGGAGCAAGTAGAGACCGTCTGAATTAAATTACAGATTGGTATCAGGGAGCTGGATACATTAATATGCTTTTGAATTATGTGGTTGAAAGTGAATTTCCATTACTTTAGAACTGAAGCTATTTCTAGATTGCAAACATTGACTTTACGAAACACAGACATTGGCTAAAGTAGTGTTTTGTCATGACCCTGTTCCTTACCTCTAAGTTGTCCAGTCTATTTTCTTTCTATTCCTTCCCTGTCTAGCTAAGAGCAAAGATGAACTCACTTTGCCTCTGATCTGCCTCCATTCCCCCCTGTATAAGAATGGGGAAAGAAGAGTTTTCCAGCACATTGTGCCAGGTATATGGTTTTCTCTCCCTTTTTTCACTGTACTTGTCACATAGCAGATATTGATTGATGGCCTTCATTTCATCTACTTCCCTGTTGTTATTATGGGTTGTCAAGTCAGATTCTATTTACAGCAACTCTATGAATGCAAAAGACTCTGTAATTAAAAGGTTTGCAAAAGACTCTGTATTTAAAAGGTTTGTTATGTTGAGCTAGTGCTCCTTTTTCAACAATATGTCTCATCTTATCATACGTACAGGGTACAATAGCCTCACTCATTATTTTCTACAACTCATCACCCTGGTAAATGATTCAATGTTGCTAGCTATCTAATAGTAAGGATTAATAGTAAGGGCTAAAATCGAAATGATTACTTCAGAATTGTCACAGGTCCAGTTCATTCAGTGATCTCCTCAATCTGCTGCATAACATGAAAGATTTATAACATTCTCCACCATTCTCAGAACGATAACATAATTCAAGAACAAGTTTTTCAGCAGATTGTTGTAGCATCTTATTTTAAATATTGATTATTGATGATATACTGAGCTAGAAATATGCTAAATTTTAGTTTCTCCTTTTGAATTGGGGAAGCTTTTCCCTGTCAGTTTTAAGAAAAAGAATGAAAGGGAGCAGATGTGGGGGGGATTGTGAAAGATTCACGCTAACAAAAGGATAAAATGTGTACCTTACTGTTAAGTTCACTGTTGTTGTTTTTTTAAAAAAGTTTTACTACTAATTTTAATAAAACATGTCAGTTCATTTTGAAAAAAAGTCTTGAAAAAGTTCCATATGACTGCTTTTTGATACTTACTTAATTTAGCAACCTACCATTCCTTGTCTCTTAATCATTGTTCCTCCCGTTTCAGAGTTCTGTAAAAGCTGTTTCCAATTCCAACCTTTTGACCCAGATTTCTGAAACTTTTTAGGCAGTCAGCCACAGAGTCTCACCTAAGAGAAAAGCAAGTGAGCAGAAAAAGGAAAGAAAGGAGGGGGGGGTAATGTAACGTATTCCTCAGTATTGCTTCTTTGCCACAATTTGTAATATATTTCTAAAATCAGGGAGGAAATGTAGCATTCCAGAAACTATACGGGTATCATTTTAGCAAAAAATGAAAGGTGAAATCTGACTGGTAACAGACTTCCATTAACTTCTCCCTTTTTGTTCATTCATTAAGCCTGCAGGTGGTGTAAAAATACTTTTTTGTAGTTCTGAAGCCAAGCACTCTGTTCTGTTTCACTTACATGCTTTAGAAGAATGTTGTCTTTTGTGGTTTCTTCTCAATATCCTAGAACTAAGCAGGAATTTTACTAGGAGCAAGTGATTAGGTCTGTGCAAGCTTTGTGACTCGGTGTAACTAGAAAAGGTCACTGTCTGCTTTCCAGTTAACACAAGATGTACACACACAATGTGCACAGCAGTGTGTGTGCTTCACACTTCACCTTAATGATAGCCACGTCGCGTCTCACTCAGGAAAGAACAGAATATAAAGGTAATTAATTAGTTAATTAATAACTTATATATGAAAATAATGTTTATTGTAGCAATAAAGAGTTAAGATGAAATTATTCTTGCTAATATCTAGAACAAGATATAGTGCATGCACATGGTATGTAAGAGTTGAAGTCAATTTATATCAAATCAGATTCTTTGACTATAAGTTTCTAAGCAAATTCCAGCAATCCTTGTAACACATGTCCTCAGTCATACGGCAGGAGGATTACTGTGGCTTTCCCTGTATTTATATTGGAAAGCCACAGGCTCTCTGCTGTTTGTGTAGCCAGTCAATTAATGTCACAAATGTCAATTTACATCGGAGATTAGAATATCACAGCAGCCTGGAATCACTTACAGTATTATCAGGCTGTATTACAACATGATTTGCTTCTTACAAAGACATACACATTTTAAAAACATTTCATCCTTTGCAAGAATTTGTCTAGAATTCTAAATACCATGTTTTCTACACCCTTCTTTTCTTTTGTATTTTCTTTTCATATTGCACAGGTTTAGTTATTATACTGACAAAAGGAAAGTTTTTGTACTGTTACCCTGTATGTTGGGGGTCCCAGGAGGGTCGCCCAAATAACCAAATAAAAGCACAAGTTGGGGGAACTAAGCTCGAGCACTTTCTTAAGCTAACGAGAGGCAGGGTAACTTCAGCTAGGATCTTTTACCCAATGTATACAGCGTCGGGTCAGAGAGCAGTTAGACAAGCTTTAAAGTAACAAATGATATTTTTATTAAGAACAAACAACACAAAAGACACAACAAATACTAGCTAACTTAGAAATAGAAACGGAGAGTTTCAAGGGAGTGGGTAATACAACACCTGGTCTCGTAGTCCTGGAGGGAAAGACGGGGTTCCGGGAGAGAAAGCTCAACGGGGTTTGCTGAGGGGAGTTTCCTTGGACCACCGGCAGCAAGGTGGGATGGAAGTCCAAAGTAGTTTGAGGAAGTCCCAAAAGTGGGGACTTTTTATAGGGTGGATCGTGCCTACAGGCTGTGCTATGCTCGGTGAGAACAATAAGGATTTTGGAGCTGGACAAAGGAGTTGGAAAAGGTCAGGTTTTGCATGATGAGCTTAACACTGGATGACATTAGTATGGCCAGTATGCTGATGGCCCGACATAAAGGAATGGCTCAGCTCTTGGCCGTGCGGCTTTGTGAATATACGTGCTGAGCAAAGCTGGTTTGCAGGGAGGTTTTTCCCTAAAGCATCGGAGAGGCTTAAGTTGCCTGCCTGAATGGGGTTCTGGAATGTACAACCATTAACAGCCACGCCCAATACGTGCTTGTCCGGAGGACCTCTGCAAACACATGGGGTAGGGTGGCAGAGAAAGGTCAAGCAAAGGCCAAATTATTTGATATCAAAAGGATATCTAGTGCTCTCACCAGACATAACATAACTGGAATAACAGTACGAAGGTCTTGTTACATGGACAATATAAGTTAGAGCAAATATAATCATAGTTTTTATTCTTGTGATATTTGACAAATTTTGGCATAGTTCCTCCTCATAGTGTTCACCATTATAATGTCCTGACTTTCTGCCCTAATGACTTTCTTCTATTCTTAATCACCACAGTTTCTTTCATGGTTGTTCTCATTTCTCTGCAATCTACTATCTTTTTCCTTATTTCCATAACTGTTCCTTCAAATACCTGACTGCCTCATAGCTACTCATTCTTTTCTTTCCAAATATTTGCCCTGCTGCTTGTGACAAATACATTTTGGAGGAGAAGATTCTAGATTTTTTTTCATCCTTCAAGAAAGTTCTTCGAACATTTCTCATCACTCACCACTTTTTTTCATTCACCATGTATGAAGTGACCTTTCCACCAGTCACTCAGAAAAAGTATCTTTTTCTAGGTAAGCTTTCCTTGAGCTTAATGTTTTGGCCAGAAGATTACAGTAAAAACATATATGATGCACGTATACAGTTGCAAGTTCAATCCCTGGCATCTCCATTGAAAAGGAACTGGTTTTAAGTGATGAGAAAGACTTCAACATAATGCTTATCTACTGAGGAACTAATGGTGCCAGATGACAGCTTGGGTTCAAAGCAGGACCAACTGACTGAATCTATTTAAATTTACAATCTGCAGAGAACAATAACATTGAGTGGGGTCTGACTCAGGCAGGTGTCCAATCTCAATCTTCTTTTCAGCCCCCTTGGTGAAACACTGTGGCTCCAAGCACACGTCATAATTAATGGCTTGTTACATGGCCAGCCATGTATGTATAGGACCTCTCCCCCACGGTCCATGATTTAGAGAGGAGAGGTACCCTGCAATTTAACTGCAAAGTAAACAGATCTAAGTCTGACAGGCACATGACTGCCATCTCCTTATGGCCTGAATTGCAACTTGAGCCATCCCGCATCTCGGTTGCTGTTGAAGTTGCCCTAATTCACAATGAATGGGTACCAAATTTGCAACTTCATAGCCCTGGTACTTTCAGTACTTGAGTTCTAACCATGCAGAAATGGTATCCGGTAAGAAGGAGATCAGTCTTCTTGAGCAAAAAAGGTATCCAACCAGACACTCTGTACTGCTACATATTCTTTCTCTGGACAGAGTTGCCATCAAACATTTCCTCAAATGAACTGCCATCCCTTGCCCTCTCTGGTCTGTTTTGGATCACTGCATCCATATAGAGGCCTGCTTGCCAAGAAGCACACATCCCCAAATATCTCACCTGTCTGACTGGAAAGCCACCACCAGATCCCTCACTTGCAGGAACCTAAAAAATGTTATCAATGAAACAGCATGGAATAGTTGAGTTTCAAAAGGTGAAAAAGAGAGATGGACCCTTAACTGTCCTTAACTTTGTCTATCTTCTGCATCTTTCTTAACCTGGAGTAGTCATAGTTATCTTGTGTCTTCCCTAGAAAAGCCAAACCTGCCAGTTTGCTTTTAACCGATTGGAGAAAAAAATCCCTTTCTGCCACACAAGTCAGTCAATCAGAACTGGATATGCACCATCCAAATCTGACTCTGCCTAGAATTAGGCAGATCCATTCCCTGCCCACCTGTAGTTTTGGACTGGGGTAGCATAATGGCCCTTACAAACTCATCCCTCCAAGAGTTCACAGTCATGCTGGGATTCTTTCAAGCACTACACAGGGGGCCGGTTGGCAGAATTGCTTGATCTGATTGCAAAAAAGAGGATCAGCAATCCCTTGAAGAAAAGAGAATCAGCAATGCCATGGCATAAAACAGTATGTTGTAAGCACCTGAGCATGAATACCTTAACTAACCTCACCACCTTGGGGATCATGGTGTCATGGAATTAATTATATGAACTTTAGCCAGGTTGTCACAACTGAAATGGGAGAAGGAGCTACCAGACTCTTCAGTCCATAGACATGCTGCTACTATTATTGAGAAAAAAACTCTAGGAATGTCAGGTCAGCTGTCAAGTAAGCTGCCTTCCACTAACAAGACCAAGGTTCAGCACAGCACGCTTCCCAAAATACACTCTAAATCCTATGACCCCAGCTGAATCCAGTTGTACCTGCACATCTGTTCTAAATATAAGATGCTCCTTCCAAAAGGAAATTCCATTATGATGCTCAAATAACTTCTGCCATACTGCCAAATTGGCCTGAATCTCAGCACTATTTCTCAACCTATGGTATGGTCACCTATGTTCCTGCATTGCATCATATAAGCATCTCAAAAATACCTAACATGTACCCAGCAAGCAAAATCCAGATGTCCTACTAGCAGTTGCAGTTCCCAGAAGGAGACAGATGGTGAATAAGCCTAGACTATCCCTGCAGCATTTTGGGAAGATGAAGTTGGGAACTGGAGGCTCCAAAAAAGTGTCTATAACTTTTGATTCATGTGGTTCTGAATCTTTTGTTTAAGAACAACTTCCAAACCTATAATAATAGTTGTAGATTATATCTCTTGACCAATGAAAGGCAAAATAAGATGAAAGCACCACATAAATGTTTGTGGCTTGCCAGGGACAGTTTGAGAAATTTACAAAACATGCCAGAAGCTGCAAATGGTGACATCCAAAAAGCTCCAGAATTCCCTGCCCAAATCAAAACAGTAGTGGACAAAGGAGAGACCCTTCACATTTGATGTTCAGTGCAGATGAAGAAGAGGTTTGTTTGTTCATTTGTTTGTTTGTAGCATTGCTCTCAAAAACCCCTATCTTGAAAAAGGAGAAAAAAGCAATGACTTTCAAGGCAACCAAAGACTTCTTGACCATCCTGTTGGACAGAAATTCTTCAGGAGATCTGAATTTAACCCAGCACTTGTCTATCATTTTGAGACATCTCAAGCTATTAAGGGTTTTTCCAAACGAAATTTGCACATAATAGAGAAAACCAACAGAACAGCATAGTTAGCAATCAGTATATTCATGGCTTGTAAATAATTTTTGTCTTGCTGTTCAGTTTTATTGCATGCAGCATCATTTTCAACTCAGGGCTCTACTGCTATTGGACAATGATCTGGACCATCCACTGAAACTTGGGTCACTTGAAACCTGTAGATCTTTAGAATTGATTATTCATCTACCAAGCAAGACACAGCTTCTACAATCAGTGGACCAAGATGTTATATCAATATTAAAGCTTACCAGGTAAGAAGAAATTTTATCCAACCAATCAAGGAAAATTAAAACCAGCAACTGTTAAGAAATTCTGGAAAAGTTACAATGTAAAAAAAAGCTACTGGGAATATTTAAGATGCCTGAGAAGAGATGACAGATCAGTGGCAGAAGTTGTGGCCCAATGTGGTAAAAGAGCATGCTGGACTGTAACAGGAGATTCCTGTAGTTTACACTGAAGTTGTAGAAATGGGAAAGGCAGCTCTATCTGGTAAAGATTACATGGGTGATATCCAGGATTTCTGGTGAGCCCCTAATGAACGAGGAACTGAAAGAGCTGATGGAGAAACAAGTGGGACAAGAGAACACAAGTAGACACTGATGAAGATGTTTTCCCAGAAAGAGTGTCACCAAAAAAAAAAAGATTTTGTATGAATCTGTCCAGAAATGATCCTGACTTTGATTGAAGCTATATGATGAGACGAACTGTGCTCAAAACTTTAGATTGGATCAGTGAAGAGCTGTGTGATAAAAGATAAGACATCTCTGGATGCATTTGGAAGAAACTTTCAAGTGGTCTTTAGGAGATTCAAAGGTAAATTTATGCAAAGCTTATCTCACATTTTTTTTTCATTTTACACATGCAAAAATGTGCATAATACATGCATAATAAAAGTTTGCTAGAACATATTGAATTTCTCTTCTTTTTTGTGGTACAGTGCTATTTTTTCATGTTATTTTGGCCTTTAATACCAAATTCTCTGTTAAAGAAATAGCCCAAGAACTCGTCTACTTGAACGATATATACTTGCAGATTGAGCCTCAAACCAGTTACAACTGAGATACTGTGGATTTGTGGTATGGTTTACCAAGAAGTTGAGATTCAGGCTGTTCTGAATAAGATTGCACTTCCTCTTAAATATCAGCTTGAAGATATATTAGGTTCAGTTCTAATATGTCAGCCATGACCTTCTCATCCTTGAAAATATATGATCTGGCCCCTTGATTAAGGCTGATCAAATACACTATATATACATGGACCTCCTTCTGAAAACTGTTCAACTCCAGTTAGTAGAGTACAATTTGTACTTGTGCACCAGCTGTTTGAATTGTTTGTCTGGAGCAGATGCCACATGTAAAACTGAGCTAGAAGCCCCACAGAAACATTTAATGACATCTTGGCCTTAACTACTTCGGTCCTGTCACTGCTGAACAACTGTCAGATATTAATCATAGAATCATAGAAATGTAGAGTTGGAAGAGACCACAGGGGCCATGTAACAGCAGATCTTTTTACTGAACTATTTTTCATGGATACTGGGTTCTCAGTGAGGATCTACTCAGTTCATCCAAGTGAACACTCTATCATTGGATGGGGTCACCATCACTCACATCAATGTGCATGTGAGACAAGACTGGTATCAATTCCTTTTCTCATGAAACACTTCACTGGATCCAGAAAAAGAATGCAATGAATATTTGCAAATTATCTTGTTCTTGATTAAAAAGATCCTGGTAAGATACCCCATTGAAAACTTTCAACTGATGTGAGATCTGAAGATGATGATGATGATGATGATGATGATGATGATGATGATGATGATGATTTGCACAAAGGCATTTCTTCTTATCCAAGAAAGTTATGTGCAAAACATTTTGTTTTTTTGCAAAACATAGCTTGTAGTACAAAATACCATGTTGGGTATTTTTGAAGTAAAAATCATTCATGGAATATTTGCCAAAAATGCTAGAAAGATTTAGGACAAGGAAGAGTCAAATGTTTCATAATTTCACAAGGTAGAATGGAGACTTCTGGAATTTTTCATTCATGTGGGTAAGAATGAAGTAAGCAATGAATATAGTGTAATATAGCTGAGATTAAGCCCCATTTAAATTAATGTGAAGAATTAGTCAAGACCAAGGTTAGTCCCACTGACTTCAATAGGAACTAAGTACAGCTAATGAAGTCTGGATCTCACCATCTGAAAACTATAGTACTAGGAGTTTCTAGCCCTCTGTATCTTCACCAAAACATAATTCTCAGTGTTCTCTGGGAGAAGCAATTAAATGTATATAAAATTGCTGTACAGTGTAGATGTAAACTTGGAGTTATTATCAGTACAATCCTATATTATATATACATTTACATACATACATATTTGGGGGTAAGTATATACTTAGAAGTAGAAAACCACTGTGGTGTAGTGGTTTGATGCTCAGCCCTGGAAACCTACTGGGTAACCGTGGGCACACCATGCACTCTCAGCCCCAGAAAATCCTGTGATAGGTTTGCCTTAGCATCACCATAAGTCAGAAATGATTTTAAGTACACAACAACAACAACAACATTCAATGAGGCTTACTCTCAGGTAAGTGAAGATAAGATTTTTTTTCTTCCCTGAAGAGACTTGCCTAGGATAACCCATATACTACAGTCCTACATGCACTAACCTAAGAGTAAGTCCCACTGAATCCAGAGAGCTTTCTTCTCAGAATGTACATGGAAGACTTCACTATTAGGATCTATTTTATTTTTGATAGACACAGGTCATAGTTACATTATTCTCTTTTTTATTTTTTTTTCCAGTGTCCATACTACAGTATCCATACTATACACACTACAATGAAATAAATGTGAAGTCCGTTAGAAAGTATTTTGTGCATTGATTTTCTTTACTTTTAATACAAGATATGCCTTACAAATGACTACATAAAAATAATTAAAATGAACTTTAAATATAAATAATATGGGTACACACACACACACACAGCTGGTGGAATAGAAATGTTTTCACATGAAAGGATGCAGATACCCGTCTCTAGAGAGTATTCTACAGCTTTTCATAGACAACTACAACCTTTTCCCCAGTACAAGCTGATATCAGTTACAAGAAAAATAGCAAAGAAGAAATTTATCAGTAGGTATTATTACCATAGAGAATTAATATGGGAGAAATTATTATTATTATTATTATTATTATTATTATTGTTGTTGTTGTTGTTGTTGTTGTTGTTGTTGTTGTTGTCATTGTTGTGATGGTGGTGGTGGTGGTGGTTATTGTTGTTGTTATTTAGACTACCTAAGATTCTGAGGGTACTTAAGGTTCTGGGACTAGAGGTAAGCATGTGCAATAATGCTAAAGCAGCCATAGCAGATGTTAAGCACTAGTGTGCTGTGTTCTTACCTGATAACAAATGTGGCAGCTGAAGTTTATAGACCATTTTCCAAGCATTTCCGGTGTTGTGTATGGGTTAAGGATCCTGGACCCTTTTCAACAGCAGCCATACAAAAGAGAACATTACATTTAGGCAATGTTTATGTCACCGGCACTAGTTCACATGGGAGAGCCAGATGTACACATTAAACTCCTGGGCATGCATGAAGCCATTGGAACAGTATCACAATTGGCTCAAATTTGGGGGCTATAAGTATAAGTAATGTTAGTTTTCTGCATGGTGTATTTTAAAAATCCATGCAGATTGAACTGAATTTAAAATAGATAGATAGATAGAACTGTTTAAAAAATTCATGAATATGTTAAAAATAGACTTCAATATACTTCAAATGATAAAAAAATAAAAATATAAAAATAGACTTCAAATTATTTACATAAGGTTAACCTCATGGCTACATGTGACGCTGAATAAACTGTCAAAAAAATACTTAAAGGAAGAGGAACAGTTAACTGTGTGGCTTTGCTCTTGGCATGAACTAGCAGTCAAAAGTGCATATTTATCACAATGTATAAAAAGCGTGCACTTCAGTTTGAAAGATGGTAGAGGGGAAGGTTTCTGCCAAGAAAACATTGATATATGTAGCAATTCAATGGCACAGATCCCAAGGTCAAGCCACCAGATGTGGGTTGTATGATGAAATGAAGAACACTGAGGAAAGATGTCCAACATGAATGCTGCATACTTGGGAGCAAAGGGGAAAAGTGAGTGATCTTTTTTTATGGCACTAGGGAGAAAGGATAATTTTAGAAATATAAATTTTGCAAAGGAATACTTGTTCTCAGGTGGTCTGAAAGGAATACGCTTGGGGAAAATCTGTTTATGTCTCTGAAGAATGCAGCATATTGCCCAATATTTCTGAGATCACTGAGATTATTCCTCTGTCCAGAAAATCATTTTGACAGAGTGTATTGTATATTAACCTACCCATGTATGATGTTAAAAGGGAGGAAGAAAGGAAATCACCCATTCCCCTTAATCCCAATGCTGAATAGATACCAGATATGAACCATTTGATCTCTTGTTTCTGTATTATGACATTATTGTGTGAGAAAATGAGCAAAATCAGTGAGAGTTTGTTACATGTATCTGCTTGCATCTGTGTTGCTATCATTTTTCTATCAACACATTTTACTTTTTTTCTGTGAAATGAATCTTTCTAGCCCCTCCCATTCTCAACATTTTGTATATCTAAACCACTTAACATATGGGGGAAAAGATGAACAGCCATGTCTTCACTGCCCTAAATCTGAATATGTTTGTCTAGGCTTAAGATAATGTAAGAAATGTAACAGCCTAGTTTACATGACAGGACTTGGCCCTTATCTTGTAGAAATGAGAAATGTCTGCAAGTAGTTTTTACTCTAAATGTTACCTTCCTAAAGTCAAGACACATATGGAGTTGGGCTTTTGCAAGGAATCAACCCACCTTAAGACACCTTCCTTTTTAAGCATTACTTTCTTGCATTATTTTCCATGATTTTCCAGTGGAGTATGAAGAAGGTTCCAGTGCATCAGCGTCTGAACCATCATGCAGACCTAGACTGGAAGATCTTTCTAGCATCTGTTACCGTAGTTTCTAGCCCAGACTTGTGGGATATCAGATATCATTTGATATCGATAACTTGGCCTTCTTCCTCTCCACGTGCTTGCGAGGCCCCCGGACAAGCACACACACAGGCACGGCCGCTAATAGCTGAAACATTCCAAACAAATACAGGCAGTCCAGAAATAGCCAGACTGCCGCTTTAGGAGACCTCAGGGTAAGTACCACATTATGTATGCACATTACTTACAAAGGACTCCCTGCCCCGAGCAGGCAGCTTGATGAGCCGAATACTCAACTGTCAAGCACTCTGCGTTTGCATACTGTCTGAGCTATTGACAATTCTGTCATAACTCAGTCATGTAAAATACTGACCTTTCGGAGGCTTTGTCTCCAGCCCGAAACCCATTGTTATCCCTGGGAACAGACTAGCCTATGGCCACATTTTCCCCTATAAGACCCCCTGACTTTGAGTGCTTCCTCGGATCACTCATGGCTTCCATCCTGCCTTGCTGTCGCTTCATTCAGCAAGCCTTCCCCTCAGCTCCTCGTGCTGAGAATCTCCTCTGCTACGGACCTTTTTCTTCAGACTACCCAGGCTTCAGGACAGGCGTAGTATTTCCCATACAAAACCTCCTCTTAAAATTCCTCTATCCAACTCCAACCTTTATTTCTATAGATCTCTGTGTGAGTGTGTTGCATACACTTGTTTGACTGTATATCAATAAAAACAACAATTACTATTTACTTCTGTTTGCTCCTTGACTTGGCCTGACCCCATAGACATTGGGTAAAAGATCTTGCTACGTTGCTCTGCCTCTCGTAGTGTTAGCTTGTGCTTTTTGCTAATTCCCAACTTTATAATATTTGGAGCGCATGTAGGTGTCCCTCACAGTACCCCCAGAAATCAGGGTAACACATCTCAGATAGCAGTTGCAAATGTATTATCATTATCGCTCTACGAAGCTCTTGGTCTTGAGAAGATCACCATTATGCCGAATCTTTACAGATCAGCTTCAGAGTTTATGTTAACTGGCTCAACAGAGACTTTACAAATCTTATTTTCCTTCATTGACTTTGTCCTGAAACCCTCCTTGTTGACTGAATTAGCTCTGTTTCTATGTTAGTAGTTTCTCCAGCTGTTTCAAAGAGAATAGAGAGGAGTGCTCATACTCTATCCTGCCCTGTATTGGGATCAGATTTCTAGATCATTTCCACACTACATTGTTACAGTGCTATTAATCCACTTTCAATATCTTGTGATATTGTGGAATTTGGGGTTTATAGTTTACTGAGGCCAAAGAGCTCTCTGTCTGAGAATTCTAAATGCCTCTCCCTAAACTGCAAACCCCGGGATTCCAGAGGATGTTGAAAGTGGAATGGTAGTACTATAATAGTGTAGTGAGGAAATGGCCCTAGTCATGTGAAAATTCATTGATTACTCTACATTGATTTCAGTGAAACTGATTTCAGTGAACTTGGATTTTACACAAGTCAGTAGAAGTCCAACCAGTGTAAGCTATTTATAAAATAACAAAAATAGCAACATATCTAGCAGACAGAAATGTGTGAAGCAGACTAATGTTTAAGTAGCATTGTATTCTGCGCTGCAGTTCCTTAAAAAATGACAAGGTGGACTCAGCAAACTCCATGGGGCTTTTCACACTACATGGCTGTATCTTGGGGTTTGTGGTTTGGGGAAGGAAGAAAGCTCTCTGGTTAAGGATTCTAAATACCTGCCCCTAAACTGCAGATTTCAGGTTTCCACATGATACTGCCATAACAGTTAAAGTAGAATCATGCTGCTACAACTGTATAGTATGAAAGGGCCACATGTTTTAGGCCAACCAAGTAAAGTATCTCTGGGGGACCTGCCTCTTACATGAGATGATTCTTCTTCATAGGCCAAACTACTAGGGGTGGCAGGAAACAGCACTATGGTCTGTAGTGGGTAGCTTTAAACCATCTGACGTTTTAATTACAAAAATGTCACTATGGTGCATTGCAGGAAATTAAATTGTTGAGTACTTTGCAGACCAAGCTGTCCAGTCTGGTAGGCCAGCAATAGCAATGGACCCAGTTGTTTTGGATATTGTTTGTTGTTGCCCTGTGTGCCAAAGTATATTTATTATTTATTTTATTCAACATCTTCCCCCAAAAAGTGGGTCTCAAATAAATTAGGAGTTTAAATTAAAAGGTGTGTGTATATGTGTGTAGTGGTTTGGGCATTGGACTACAACTCTGGAGACAAGGATCCAAATCTCCACACAGCTGTGGAAACTCACTAGGTGACCTTGGACAAGTCACACACTCTCAACCTCAGAAGAAAGCAAAAGTAAACCTGCTCTGAATAAATCTTGCCAAGAGAACTCCATGATAGGTTCACCATAAATTGAAAATGACTTGAAGGCACACAACAACAAATACACACACACACACACACACACACACATAAATCTCACCTACCCACCTGAAATATAACTTTATGTCGCTAGCATAATGATTGTATTTTGATGATTATTTTATATCGAAACTTGAATAGAAAAGCTACCACAATACTTCTTCAGCTGTGGAAAAGGCAAGCCAAAGTAGAAAGTGTGTTTCTTTAAAGAAAAAAATAGCAATAGTTATCTTGTTTTTCCCTAAATTTATTTTTTCTTATGGCTGAAAAATAATTCTTTGAAATAGCTCTTCATTCTGCTATAGGTCTGCCATGATCCATCACTGTGGAGACCTTGCCAGTCACACAGAAATGCTTGTTTAGCAATTAGGTCTCTGATGAGCAGTTTGCTTTGTTTCAAAAAATAAACTAAATCACATCCATCTTCCTTTGAGACAGTTGCAACAGGCCTAGCAATATGCTGCTGTTTTCTACCAGGCACCAAATGCAATGTTGCTTTCCAGCTAGCACTGGAACTACTGTGCTGTACATATTCAATGTGCTTTCCTGGGGTTATGTTCTATTGTTCTTGGAAGTGTCATAGAGGGCCATTTCTGTTTTTTAAAAGACTCATAAATAGGAAAATAATTGATTTTCCATTCACTGTGACTTGGAGAGGATTCTTCATATTAGCCCACTTGGATACCGTTTCCCCCACCATGAATGTTACAAAAGTATTGTGTTGCACACAAACTTTTGAAAGGCTGGCTTGAAGGATGGCCAACTGACTAGGGGGGAAAAAGCTGGCTTGCAGTTTTATCTTTTAAGAGTGTCTTCATCCACAGAATGCAGGAATGAATGAAGCTTTTTCGTTTGTTCATTGTTACCGGTTAAGCTGTGTTTAAAGGCATGGCCACAGAATCCATTTCCCAAAGCCTGTGGCTCTCTATCTGAACTGTGACTTCATGTGATGGGGCTGTTTCCTTTGGGAGCACAAAAACTGACTTCCACCCCCTCAGATTAAAATTTCAAAAATTATCCAAGGTTAGCTGCACAATCCTTCTGGTATCTACTTATAAGTACATCTTTTTGAATTCAGTGGGATTATTCTGAGATTAGTGGATGCAAGATTGCAGCTCACAGCTATCTGTACCATCCAGTCCCTACAAAGATAATCAAGCACTAGGCACATCTTACAAGGGAAATCAGCTACTGTTGCCATACTCCAGCTGGAAGTTGCATTTGTAAATGTTCAGGAGTATACATTTCCTTTCTCTCCTTTTTTTTTTTTTTTTTTTGGAGGGGGACTTCTTTGCCTCAAAGGGACATTAGAAGGGGACACATAATCACATCCAAAGCAGCAATGGACAAACTCTATTCCCCACAATTTAGAAAGAAGTCATCAACATTTAGAGCTTTAATGTTCCATATGAATACTTAGAACTATTGTATTAGCCAGAGTATTTGATGTGCTGGCATATAAGACGAACCCCATTTTCAGAGCTTACTTTTTAGGGGGGGAAATTAGTCCCAGATGAGGCAAAATGCATGAAGGGGGCAATGAAAGGAGGTGTCGTACAAGGTTCCTCTCCTTCCGTCTTGCCTGGATGGGGTGAATTCCCCATCAAGGCAAAATGTATAGAAAAGGTGGTGGAGAAGGAGCACATGCGCGAGGATTCCCCCTTTCCCTCTTTTCCTTTCAAGGATTCCCCTTGGGCAAGCCCGATTATCTCAGCTCCAAAGGCAAGCCATAGCAAACCCCCTCTGAACAAATCTTGCTGAGAAAACTCTGTCGTAAACTGGAGTTGAGTTGCAGGCACTAAGAACAGCAACTGGGAAGGGGGAGTGAAGACAAGAGTCACTAGGCCCTGTGGGGAGGCAGCAAAAAGAGGGGTCTCAAAGGGTCAAGAGGGTCCTCCTCTTTTTTCTAGGCCCCCCTCTTCTTGCCTCATTTTCTTCATCCACCCTCCTAGCATGGTGGCAGAGGCTAAGGCAGAAAAAAGATGCAACAGCCCCCATCCTGCAATCAGGAAAAGGAGCAAGCAGCTCCTCCAGAAGAAACCAAACCTCCCCCTCTTCTCCTTTCTCTCCAGGCTGGAGAGGGAAGAAAGCCAGGCTCCATCCCACTCCTTCCCCACCACAAATGGAAACCAATGGGGTTTTGCAGGTACCTCACCTCACACAACCTTTCCTACCATTGCCTCACCTCTGCTCCTGGGCTCTGTTCAAACAGCTGAAGTCAACCAACTGTGGAGGTAGAGGGGAAGCTAGGAAAGTGCCCTGTGCCACAGCATAGGCAATTCCTTACTTTCTCCCTGCCCTAGTCCCAGAGGTGGTTGGCTCCAGGACAAAGACCCTTCCGTGAGGGGTGAATGGGAAGAATGAGGAAAGAGCTGCAGCAAGGTGGGCCCTTCCTCTCTTATAGGGGGCCACTGATATTTTTTCACTTTCAAGCCCCACTCTAAGGCCCTTTCTGCACAACGTCACTGTCTCATTTCTGCCACAGGATGGCAGCGGTTGGCAGGTTGCGCTTCCGCATGACGTCACTGTCCCGCTGCCATCTTGTCACAGAGTGTCACGCTTGCACAGTTTTGGCAAAATGAAAAAAAATCCTTTTTGCATCTGTGATTGCACGGTGTTCCCATCACTTCTGGCTATGTGGAAGCTGTGGAAGTGCATTGGCAATGCTTCCTTCCATAGCGCAGCAATGGAAAAAGCCCAGCTGCATTGCAGAAGGAAGACATGGTGCCATTGCATTCTCTTCCACATGGACCGAGTGGGTGCAGCGGGGAGCATTGCTGACGTGCTCTCTTCTGGACCCAGGACTGCAGTGAGATGACACAGAAGAGCATCATCATGGGGAAATGGCCTAAGTCAGTTCTTTGGAGTAGTTTTCAAAGTAGCTGTGCTAGTCTGTTGCACTATAAAAAGGGAGGGGAAGGGAGATGGAAGAAATCTAGCATTATCTTTAAGACTGATTTATTTTAGTACTGTACTAGTTTTTCTGGATATGAATCCACTTCCTCAGATGAAATGAAAGAGTGATACATAGTTAAAGAATCATTTTATTAAGAGCATTTAGAAAGTTCTGGGAGTGGGATAGAATGCAACAGGATCCATAAAGATGCAAATCCTGAACCTTCTTCTCAGTGTTCAGTACTAGCGTTCCTTTTGCCCCCCCCTTTCCTATGCATTTAGGCCCAGCAGGAGTTATCCATATTTACTGATGTATAACACACAACTCATTTTTAGAAGGCATTTTTTAGGGGGGGAAATGTGTCGTATATGCTGGCAAATATGGTAGGTTCAGGCATGGGTTAGAAACCAGTGCAGATCACAGAACACATGTCCCTCACAAAACATGGACTAGAGCTTGGGAAAGTTACTCTGGGGTCTACAACTTCTAGAATCCCCCAGCCAGCATGGCCATTTGCATGCATTATTCAGTGTGTGTCTGTGTATGTGTCTTCAAGTTACTGTCAACTTATGGCAAGTACATGAATTTCAGAGGGCTTTCTTAGACAAGGAACACTCAGAGGTGGTTTTACCAGTTCCTTCTTCAGTTCCTTCTTCAGAAATATACTCTACAGCATCTGGTTTTTATTGTGTTCACCCATTCAAGTACTAATGAGGCCTGATCATAACCATGATAAGACAGAATCTGGTGTCTTTAGAGTATTTAGGCTTGGAAACAATCTTGCTACCCTATTTTTAATTAGATAAAGTTCCTGCACCATTTTCAAAGGCAATTGCATATATAATGTAGCTAGTTTTCAGATGTTCCAGACAACAAAACACAAGCCAGTGGATTCAAATTACAAGAGAAGAGATTCCATCTAAACATTAGGAAAAAATTCTTAACTGTAGAAGGTGTTTGAGGATGGAATAAGACTGCCTTGGAGACGGTGGACTCTCCCTCTTTGGCCGTTTTTAAGCACAGGTTGAAAGGCCATCTCTCAGGAGTATTTTATGTATTCCTGCATGGCAGGGGCTAGACTGGACAGTCCTCGTAGGTCCCTCCCAACTTTATTATTCTATGAACTAATCCATGAGAGATTACCAGAGAACAGATAATCTGAGTCTGGTTAACTCTGTCCAGACAAGGTCCCAGCTGGTATAGACCCTGAGAAAAGGCAGTGCTGCTACTCATGCCTCCTGCAAAAAAAAAGCTGGATTCCAGACCATCCTCAAGCTATAAACCTAATGCTTTAGGACAGGCATTGGGCAACTGTACTAGGTCTGGATTTTCTGCCCTGGGAACCTCCAGAGGCCACATATACTGCCAAAAATGCATCCCAAAAAGGGAGAGAAAGGAAAGTAGAAGTGGCTGGAAATCTATTTCTGGTTTTGAAAAACAAGAACATTTTTGTTTTTTTAAAAAAACGTTAAGTAGTACAGGGGTGCCCTGAACCTGTTTCAGAGGTGACTTTCAGAAGAAGCAATTCATTCTTGGGAGGACAGAAAAAGATGAGTCCAGGATATATGGAGGGACTGAAGGATGGAAAAAACAACAACCTTGGGGCCCTGCATGTTGGCCACATTTTTTTCTCCCCTGCTTTCAAAGGACTACAACACCCTCCAGAAAGGGTTGAACCTCAGGCAGTCAGGCAGACTAACCACCTACCAACTACTTCTTTCCTGTCTGGATTGATTCAGTTTGTTTCCTTTCAACCAGTCAATTATATCATCCAGGCTTTGATTCATACTTCTCCCTAGCAGTATTAACAAGGCAAATTCATGAATAAACACATGATAAATTTGGGTGACATGACTACCAAGACCCTCTGAACCAGACATCTTAAATAAAGCCAGCCTCTCCTTTACTTCAGGGAATAGAGGCTGATCCAGACAAGGTTCTGCTGTACAATCACACTCTGTAATTCCTAGAAATTTTACAAAAGATCTAAGTGATGTTTGGAAGGCTTCAGTTTGCACCACTCCCGATGTTTCTTTTCATTAATCCTGGATTTTTTTTTCTTACCAGAGAAAATCTGTTAAGGGAAAAAAACCGAACACCTGCAGAGTGCCTTTCACCTCCGAGCACTGTAGGAGTCCCCTGTCTGAGGCACCCAAGCAGACCAGAAATGGTTAGAAAGTTGAAAGCAAAATTTCTTGCTCTGTGATTTGTTGGGGACAGGTATCTCACATTTGTGGTGAACAGCCTTCTTAATTTTACATGTTATAGAATGAAGCATTGAAATTATATTACCAAGCTTAAATGTTTATTAACTTAAGCATTTAGGTGATGAAAGAATGTAGTTCACTGAGAAGTTGAGAGTAGATTTCAAATGAACTTTAGAAGGAACTTCTTGACAGTTCAGTTGGGAATGGAACTGATTGCCTATGGGGTCTCCTTCTCTGAATGTCTTTTAAAAATTGGCTGAACAGCTACTTGCTGGAGATGCTTTAGCTGCAGTTCCTGCACTGAGCAAGAGGTTGGTCTTGATGGCCCCTGAGCCTCTTTCTAATTCTATGAGTCTACGGTTCTATGATTCTACTATAAGTATGTAGTGTGAAAGGACCTCTATGTGGGATAAATCCTGTGTGAGAACAGCCTTTGAAGAGGAAGAGAGGTGGGGACAGAAATGAGCAATAACTCTTATGGATAAACAGTGAGTGTTGTGAGGCAGTAAAGGAGAAAAGAGAGTGGTGCCATTTACTTATTATTTATTTATTCAGATACTCCTATCCCTCCCTATATCTAAAGATCTACATACACATATGCATACACAAATATAAAACTTCAGGATAAAACTTCACTAATCTAAAAGGACATACATGGTAAAATTAATTTTAAAGGGATAAAATGTACTAAACAACAAGTTCAAAGACTATTTAAAGGCAGTTAAAGCAGATTAAAATGCTTTGAAACTGTGCACATATGTGAATTGGCATAACCAGCAGGTGTTCGTAAGGATTTTGGCCATTTTTTGCTCCTTCTCCCTTTAGGACTGCAGTAGAATTCTGTGTACACAGAGGCTGTTTATTCTCATCCATGAATTCAGGTTATGGTTCTGTAACGTGAAACGGATGATGGGGATTTGGTCAGCCATGGGGTGGATTGCTTAGCACAGAGCTTTTCAAACTTTGACACAGTTACACACTGCAGCTGACACACTAACATGTCATGACACACAGTTTGGAAAGCTCTGGCCTAGCTATATACAACAGAGCATTCACCCATTGGGGAGGAATTACTTGTGATTTCCCAGTGTGTTTTTTACTTCCTGTTAATAGTGTGTTATGACTGGAGATTAAACTACCATTTGCTCTTTTGCAGTGAAATGGTGGGCACTGATATAGGAGGCAGCTCTTAAATATTTTCTTAATGCAATGACAGGGGGATTTCCTGCACCAGGTTCATGGCTGGTGTAAAGTCATTCCACCAGTGTGACTCATGGATTGAAAGGCAACAGGACCTGGAATAAGGGCCCTCCTCTTCTCTGTGTTCCTTTAAATGGGATGCTATGATTTCATCTATGATTCAGTCCCATTTCATTTCTTTCAGCAATGTATCTTCACTGGCAGAATTATTATGCTGGTTGTCCTATCTCAGTCCTGGCACAGCTGATTAATCAAACAAAACAAACTGAACATCTCCCAGCTTGTTACTTAAGAAAGGGGTCATAAATAGAGCCCAACATAAACAAAGTCCACCAGGGTTTCATGGCAAGGGAGTGTCCAAAGTCAATCCAAGCATTTGTCAAGGCATCCAGCAAGGTAACAGGTCAGATAAGCTCTGACAACTCCTGGAGGGGAAGAACGCCAGCTAAATAGACCCAAAGCCTAACGCAGCTGTGCCTTGATTGATTGTTGCTGGTTATAAATTCTGAGAGAGTGATGCTGGGTCTCTCTTTGCTGCCTGTGCTGTGCGAAGCTGGGTCTAGGTAAGTGTTATTCTGTATCTGAAGAGGCAGGACTCTCTGTTGGAGCTGGCACCATCCCCTGTTCTATTTCTGGCACTATAACCTCTCTATGTACAGCAGGCCCTGGCATGCTTTCTGTTTCAGCATCTAGTATGCCCTCTGCTTCAGACTCTGAGACAGAGTCCCTGCTCTGGAAGCAAGGTATGATACCGGTTGAGAGTGTTCTACCAGTACCATATCATTTGTGGTAGCATATCTGGCATTCCACCAGCAAAGCAGGGTTTCCATCGAACCCCCCCAGCTGCCAGATTTTCAGTGTAAGATTGCACCCTTAGAACAGTAAAAATTTATTGGATGTTACCCAAGCCTGAGCCTTTACAAAGAGACATTCATGATTAATCACAATGAAACCTGATTCAGTGAGCTGGCGATAGAAAGTGTGTGTATTTACATGTGCTTTTGTTATTTTACATGTCAGTTTACACGATATAATTCTCCCTTGAGTACCCAGTAATTAAAATTCATTTTGTTTTTTACACATAAAGTACCAAAGAGGCACAGGGCAGCTGGAAATCATTTGAGAAAACAATCAAATTTATTTTAACTTCCCATTATTCAAAATCCAGTGAGATTCTGGTTTGTTCCAAGACTGAAAAGGACAAAAGATGAACAGAGTAATCCTTAAAAGTATCCAGCTGAGCCTGGCCAAAGAACAGGCCTTGTACCAGGAGAAGAATGCTCATGAGTCAGATGCTATAGGTCAATGAAACACAAAAAATCAAAACAATGAGTGATATATTCTTTTTAAACATGTATAGGTGTTGAAGTGTCCAAATCATGAACCTTTTTTTTTTCAACCATCAATCCTGTGTGTGCATGTGTGTTAGGGCTCAGCATAATTGTAGCTTTCATCACATTCACACTATTTCTGCAGAGCTGAGGGTAAATTTGTTATGGCTAGTACCCTAGGGACATTACACTGTAAGTCTTGATGTTATATATTAAAGACCCACTTTGCTTTTCATCAGAGGTGCTTCTCCACACACACACACACACACTTTGTTGCACTATCCTGAAGTTTAAAAAATATATATCTTATGGTTTAAAAATAATCCTAAAACTAGGCAAAATTGACTGAGAGATTTGGAGAGTTTGCTATCCATGTATAGTGATTTCATCCTGATAGATTAGTACTTTGGTTGCAGAATAACTAGAACAAGACATAGCTGAGTTGTGGTTTTGCATAAGTGAGGGAATACCAGAATGAGTGTCCACTCAAGAATGGCTGGATTCATGTTCAGATGGAAACCCTCTCCTTGCCATCTGGAGTAGGGTTGTCAGAAGACAGGACTTGACTCTCCCATTTTCATGGGTCCAGGTGAAAGAGAAGGGGTCAATATCTCTACTTTTGGTGAGCTGAACTCTAGGTAAGAGAAAAAGGCAGTGTGTAGATCTCCAGTTTAGCTAGTAAAGCCGCAATTTGCAACAATTTGCAAGGCCTAATTGCAGCTTGCAAAGACTCTTTGGAGGCTCTATGTATTTATTTACAGTTATCCCTCCACATCTGCAGGAGTTACGAATGCAAAAGTCCTGCAAAAATGGAAAAACTATGAATAATTTCGGCCCCCCAAAACCATATTTAACACACAAAAAGTGTGATCCATATATTCAACCCAACCATATGTTCAATTCAACTTGGGTGCCTTCAAGCTGTCAGGGTTCCTTCACAAGGCAAAATAGGGCAGCTGGTAGGACTTGCTGTTGCCGCCACTGCTGCCCTACACCATTTTTAATACAGACTTCCAAACCTCGTTCACAGTCTCTCAGTCTTGCAAATCTTGCAGTCCTATTAAAAATGGCAGAAAGCAGCAGCAGGGGCAGCAGCAAATAATTTGTGAAAAATTGAATCCACAAAAGTGAGACCCACAAATGTGGAGGGTCAACTGTAATTATCTTCCTACTTTTCTTACAGCCATTGGGGCACCAAGGCTCAACCTCTACTCTGCTCTTCATCCAGACTAAACTAGATTAAATGTTCTTTATCTCAAACTAGATTAAATGTTCCTTATTCCATCTCCCTTGGTAAAGTAAGAAACAATGATCTCTCATTTCACCTCTATCAGGGAATAATTCATTTAGCTAAGATTTCTACCTTAATTGCCAAACAAAAAAATACATTTTCTATCTTTGTGTTTGAATGACAACTTGTGAACATCTGTGATTGGTACTTAATGCATAATGTTTAATGACATCACCAGAGGCTGTTCCTAGGTTTAAGATTTTGGCCTAAAAATTTCAGGGCCTGACACTATCCTGAATTGGCAGCCTTAACTTGGAGATCATACAAATAAGAAGCTCTTTAGCTGTTGGACAACAAATTATGTTTTTTTTGCTGCTGGAGCTAACATGATGTCAGTATGAATCTCCTAGTAATTCACGTTAGTTAATTTCTTGCTATTGTTGTGCACCTTCAAGTTATTTCTGATTTATGGCAAGCCTAAGGCAAATCTATCATTGGATTTCCTTGGCAGGACTTGTTCAGAGGGGTTTGCTTTGGGTTCCTCTGAGACTGAGAGAGTGTGACTTCCCAGTGGGTTTTCGTGGCTGAGCAGGGATTCAAATCCTTATCTCCAGAGTTCTAATTCTGCACTCAAACCACTAAACCATGCTGATGGTAGTGGTAACTGTTAACACAGATTATTATTTGATGCAGGAGTAGAAGGTGAATAGGCTAGCTTTAGAGTGGAATGGGAGACTGGTTTTTGTCCCTGCATATCAAGGATCTTATTTTGGACTAGAGCAACAGAAATAAGGATATACCTGATTGACAGAGGTAAAAGAGTGTTCAAATGATTTGGCATTTATGCAGTGATGTATTTAAGTCTTTTACTCCAAGTCTTAAGCCAGGTCTGAAGTCTCTACGTTCAAGTCTCAAGTCGAGTCTCAGGTCCTTGCAAAATACTTTTAAGTCAAGTCTCGAGTCAATTCTCAAGTCTGGGAGTGAACTTTATATCCCAACCTGTATTCCAGAATTTCTGGACATAGTCAAATAAAATCAGTATTAACAATTAAGTAGAGTCAGCCCTCTACTTTTGTGATTTTGCCATACGCAGTGTCAGAAGTGGGGAATGGATCCTTCTTACTTCCTATTTGCAAAGCTGGAGGCTTTTTCAACAGTGGGGAATAGGATCCTTCTTATTCCCCATTACTGAAGCTTCAAGAGCTTTAGAAGGAAGGATCCTTCTTTCTCAAGCCCATTGCCTAATACATTTTCTGTTCCTCTGTGAGATACACACCCCGCACTCTGGGCATGATTCTTGCCTTCTGCTCTTAGGAAAAGTATTAGAAAGCTCCTCCTATATGTAGCAGGGGCAGGATGCTCAGCAGACCACTACCCTACCTCAAGCCCATTTGCTGCATCTTGTGAGAAACATGTCCACACTTTGGGCTTGATACAGATTGTCATCTGACTAGTAAGTTGTAAGGTTTCTGGATGAATGTGTTATGTTACTGAATCAAGTGCAGCAAGTCAGTCACTAAAACTATGCAAGTCTCAAGTCGAGTCAAATCAGTGCGTAATTTTTGCTGAGTCAATCCGAGTTGAGTCACTGAAGTGACTTAAGTCTGACTTGAATCCAAGTCTATCGACTTGAGTCTACATCACTGCATTTATGTATTGCTATGTCATACATGATTTACGCTTGCTTTGGCTTTGCTATCAAAGATAAAGGGTACTTCTCAGGATCTCTGCACAAGTGGACTTGCATTTCTCTCTCGTTGCTGCTCACCAGATTTGTCTTCTGCAAATCTACATACAAAATGCATATGCACTGCATGAGGTATATCTGTGTTTGAGATGCTATGGGCCTGTCCAAGCTATAAAATAGGAATGTGAGTAATCTGCATTGTCTTCCCATCCTTGTTTAATATCAGACTGCAAGATTTTATATTTTCTTATAACACTTAAATCCACGCATACTTTTGTCCATGTTTCATAAAGTGAGAATTTATTGCACAGCCTTTCACCATTGGCAAGATTTGTTCAAAGAGGGTTTGCCTTTACCTTCCTCTGAGGCTGAGAGAGTGACTTGCCCAAGGTCACTCAATGCATTTCCATGGCTGAGTGGGAACTTGAGCCCTGGGCTCCAGAGTCATCCTCCAACACTCAAACCACTAGATCACACTGGCTATCAACTCTGCCTTTTGAATTTGTAACTGAAATACTGAATTTCAGCTCTTAGCTTTAATCGGTAGGACTGTAGACTTTTATTTGCACTTTACTGTATAATTCTTTAAGCTTCTTTGACCAGTGTTATAGCAGAGAAGTGGAGTATACATTAAACATACACATTAAACGTCTTTCTTTTCCAGATATCTGAATGATGCCGGTCTTTTTTCCCAAGAATTGTGGAGGCAAAAACCATGTTTGAAACATGTACCCTTTATAATTCAGCAAAATGCATATGTATTTTCTCCTGCTGCATAAGCACTTATTTACAAAGCTTGCCATGAGAGGTGGCCAATGAACCTGTTCCAATTTTGCAGCACAAAATGAAAACAAGGAAGAAATTTGGCCATTGGTCAGAGACAATTGTGGGCTGTTAAAATTTACTAGTAAAGATTAAACAATATTTAAGACACTTACTGTCAGATCTTAGGCTCTTTCCACACCTTACCTTCTTCCAGTGCTGGGTGCGGGAATCATGCAAGCAGCCTCTGGCAAGAGGCTCTCGCATCCAAGGTCCTTCAGCTCCGCACGAGCTGCCTGCTCAAGCAAGAGCCCCGCCTCTTCCTTCCGCAGGGCAGAAGGGGCAGGAAGCGCAACTGGCACGCACCTAAGTGTGTGCTGGGTCCGGGAGCAATGCGCGATCGCACACCATTTTGGCTTCCAGCCAAAAATGAAAAGGTGCATGATCGGTGCCTGCCTGCCCCTGGAGCATCGTGCGATTGTGACTGCATCATACAGATCTCTCCTCGCAATTGCATGACGCTCCAAGCGCCCTTTTGCATGGAAAATGGCATACAGAAAGGGCGTTAGCATGCTTCATACTATGTGTATGTTTAATCTGCCTAAATGCAATTGCAAATTTCCCACATGAGCTCACCTTAGGAAAGTATAGCATTTTGACACATGTTTTGGTGGTTCTTGGGATATAAAGAGTATACCCTTGATGAGAAAGGGTTTCTCAATATATTGATACACACTGTTGAAAAAATGGTCAACTGCTTGCGTTTTTGCACTAAGGAACTGTTTTAATAGAAAATTGTATGTGTAAAGAACCTGGACTGTGTGTGCAGAAAATAACAGTTTTGTGCTAAAAATAGTTTATGTTATGCAAAACAATTTTTTTTGTACAGAAATGTTTTCTGTTTAAAGCAAAATTTCTGTTTCTGTTTCTGTGGAAAGAAATTTTCTGCCAACTGCAAAATCCCACTGAAAAAATGTTCCAAGCTCCTTATAATTTCACCCATCAGAGAAAGAACTTTTGAAATTACACCAAAAAGTGAGAGTGAAATAAGCCAAGATTTACATCTCTATCATGTTTGTGTGGGAGCAGTAATGTTTAAACCAGCCCTTGGCTGCTGTCATCTGCTCAAAAATACTTGTCAAACTAACTTTTGTGGAATTTTTTTCTTTGGAATTTGATATTTTCTCTAAAGTAGTATAACAAAGCACACTGGCAGTTGAAGGCATAGAGCTGTGGCTTCCTGGTGAGTGAAAGTAAAAATTTAGAATTTAATATACAGCACAAGATTGAGGTAGTTGACAGGGTTTAGAGAACACCATATCCAAACCAAGAGTATCAAGAACCTTGGAAGCCTTTGGAGAAGAGATTATCCTTATTACAGTGCTTTGCTGGAGCCAACAATTTCCTGCTCTGTGGATTGAGACATGCGAGATGACCCACATCAACCTGGCAATGAGTTACAAGGGTCCAGCCAAAGGATAAGCAGAAGGAATAAAATAGGAACTCTAATTACTTCTACCTACAGAGCACGTAAACAGAATTTTTGTAGCAGCTGCTGGTGTAAAAACAGAGTGAGACACAGTAGGATCACCACACTCACTAGGGATGTACATGTTCATGTTATTTGTTCTCACAAGCAAGAATGAATCTTTCCTAAAATATTCTCCCAGATGAATGAGAAAAGATCATTTTTGTACAATTCCTTATAATTGTTTGTGCTTTGGGATGTGTCATCTGTGCAGAAATACACAGGGCTTTTATTCCCCATGCAGAAAGATGTTTTCTGTGCAGAAAACATGCTTTATTTGTATAGAAGTATACATGGGTGGTTTTTTGTGCAGAAAATACCTTTTCTGCAGAATACTATTTCTGTGCAGAAATTCACTTTTTTTCTGTCCAGAAATACATTTCATTTTTTTCATGGAGGAAACAGGTCTTCTATGGAAAAATGCACGTTTGTTTGTTTTTCTGTGCAGAAAATATTTTTTCTTGAAGAAATCCACTTTCTCTACAGAAATAGATGTGGTTTTTCCTGTGCAGAAAACACATGCAAGAACACACAGCTCTGTACAGTTTTTCTGTGCAGATGTTTCCCAAAGTACAAAGATTCTTGCAGTAGCTGCACAAATGCCTGTAATCCTCTTGATGCTCAGCAAGCCCTCTTCTGAGCCACAAAAAGAACAGCAAATATTCCTACTTTCTGGACCACATGTTTCCGATATTTTAATTGAACATGTTCTTTCATTAGATAGTTTACCTCAAAACATACACTTAACTATACTTTTGACTTACAAAAAGCAGATGTGGAGGAAAGCTGGTATGTTTGTCAAATTTCCTATATGCACAAGCGCGGAGAGAAATCACTATAATACATGCGGTTGAATCAACAGTCAGTACTCAGAATGAAGAACATTGTGTAACCATAGGATTGTGCGATTATCAAAACATGTACTGACATTACAGGAAATAAAGGGCTGCATAAATTGCAGTTGAAATTTGACCTTGAAGTATATGAGAGTCCTAGGACACAGAATCACATGGACAAATCTAATATGTGAATTCAGCAATTAGTTTGGCAATAACTATCATACTCACAGCAGATCCAAGTAAGATCCAAGTAATGTTTTGGCTATATCTGTGTATATCTCATTAATCCTGTCTGCACAAATTCATGTTCTTGGATTTTTTTTTTTAAGAATGTGGCCTTTCTGTGGGTAATTGAGAGGATAATGGATATTTATGGTACAGAAGTATATATGAAGTTTTATGAAAATGAGATTAAAATGCTCCTTAAATAAAGAACTGATGTAAGTAATTGACTTTACAAATTGATTCCGAGAGTGGATTTACAGGGTCCTACTAATTCTATGTTATTTTCATCATAACAGTATATGGAACATACCATGGTCTTCTCAATAATTGTGATGGTTGCTAGAAGGTTTATTTCTTGGAGGGGAAGCTTCCGCCTTAAAAAAGTAGATGATACTATGTAAAGCTTCTGAAAAGCAGTCCAGCTATAGTAATGCCAATTTGAGTCCTGAGAGGAGAAATTTTTTTCCGTGTTAAGGCATTTCCATCTTTTAAATCATTAGAATCAGATAGATAAGCCAAGTTACAGTTTGGCACATTATACAGATTTATTGAGATAATAACAATTTATTGAGATGGTAATAAATGCTGCATTAAACAAAGGCAAATAGTTTGCCTTGGGACCCAGATGTAAAAATAAATCTTGACTATCAGTAGCATTTTGCCAAAAGGTTTTATAAGCAATACATTTGTAAGATATTTTTATTTATTGCTAGTACAATAGACTGTCAAAAGGTCATAATTTTCCATCTGTAAATATTTCCTTTACATTGAGATCTTGGACATTTTGAGGAATGGTTTGCTCTCAGGCACACTGCCTGTTTCATTTGACAATCGTTTAAAAAAGAGAGAGAGAGAAATTGGAAGCTTTAATGTTTAGATCAGTGGTAGGTAACTTTTGAAAGGCTGGGACCATTTTTAGATAGGCCACACCACCTAATTCCAATCCCTTCGACTGAAAAAGCAAAAATAACCTCTGGAAGCCCTACTGGGCACAACGTGCCATTTAAAATTTACTTCACACCCTCCTGGGTCTACTTACGGCAAAAGAAAGAATGAAGGGGAAGGCGTTCCAAGTCACTTCCTATTTTATAAAGACCTATCCCATGTCTAAAACTGGCTAGCTGAGCAAAATGTGGTAAAATAGCCCCCACATCCCCTAGGGATCAGTTGATGGAAAATTATTCCCACCAAAGTAAAAAAAAATTTTTTTGAGGTCCTCAAAAAAGGCCCTTAAGAGACACGTGTGACCTGTAGGTTGCACTTTCCCCATTCTTGTCTTAAGGCAATAAGGACTGAACATGCTCAGTTGCCACTATTAAGTGGCCATTATGGTAAGTTACCATGGGGGGCAGGTGGGAAAGGACCAGGAAGAGAGATGGAATGGAGCTTCCAGTAAAGGAACAGAGCTGACTGGCTGGGAATTCTGAACAGCATCACTCTGAACTGCAACATGTCTTTCCACATTTGTTTCTATATTAATTACAGAGTCAAATGCATTTTAATGGTTTTGGTCTACTTCAGATGTGGCTTAGTCATGGAAAACAGGTTCCTGGTGCAAGGTGAACACACATAATACCATAACAGTGTTTGGTTGCTAATTGGTGTCACATTACAAGTATGGCCCCACCATTCATAAATGATGCTTCAGATGTGAATATTATGCTCAAGAATCAGGGGACAGAGTAATATATGTAAGTAGGAGTCCACCTATAAAGTAGAGATAGGTTAACATAAAAGTGATGTCTGGGCTAGATAAACAGGCATGCCCTGTAACACCAAAGATATTGGCCCAGAAATTATTGGTAGTCCCAACAGAATAAACCTATTGAATCAAAATTATTTGCACAAGTCTTTACTTGCCTTTCAGCCACAGATTCAGCAGGCCTCCTCTGCCTGGGACTATTAATAAGATTCAGGCCACTTTACGGTCCTTCCAACATTGTGAGCAGCTGTAACTTTTGGCTTTGAAATCAGACAACAATTACTGTATCTGCAAGTAGTTGCAGGAGCACGATCCATCTTCCTAGAATGTTGCCGGAGACTGAAAACAAGTCTGCCTCTCCACATGGATAGATCTGCCATGGTGTAAATGTTTAAGTGGTGAACCAGCCACAGCTATTGTCATTGGTGAGCTACACTCTCATACTGTATTATATTTCCTTTGTAAGCCTGATTTCGAGTCCTTTTATAAAAAGATTGGGAGCAAGGTGAATACAATGGCCCCTTGACTTTCATGAAGGTTCAGTGTGCAGAACCCTTGGGAAAGTAAAAAAAAAAAAAAAATGCAAATAACTCCCCCTGACCCAAATGAGTGCTCTCCCTCCCATTCTCTTCCGGGGCTCCCCCTACCATACACTTGTGTTTCAGCTGGGTGTGCTGCCTTCCAGGTGCCTGGGAGATAGGCAAGTGAATGGAAGGGGGCAGCCATGTCTGCACTTCTCCTCCATTCAATTGCATTTCACCTCGTGCACTGCCTTCCAGGAAACCAGGTGATAGGCAAGCAAATGCGGGGGGGAAGCTGTACAATCGGAGAAGGCGTGCACGCAGGTCTTCCCCTGCCATTTGCTTGCCTTTTTCCCAGGTCCGTGGAACGAAGACACATGCACCTGGGCAAAAGGTAGGGGAATGGGAGGTGGAGAAGAGGAAGAGCAGGTGCCTCACAAATGATCAAGTTTGTGAAGGTTAAACCCGCAAATGTGGAGGGAGGACTGTACTCTCAAAAAGAAATAAATATGAATAAATACTAGCCTGCTGTTTGTAGGTGATATCCATTGACAGGCAAGGACATAATGTGCAGCACAGGTGCAGGCGTGCTGGCCTCTAGCAGTCAGTGCCAGCTTACAATGAAGCATTGGAAATAGCCCCGTGCTGTATTCTGTCCTTGCATTGTTTCCAGCGTACCTCTCCTATGAAGTATAAAAACTATGTATTATTAATGGCTCTGCCTTCATTGTGCACCTAGGAATTCTGTTGCTCTATCCCTCAAATAGCCTTTTCTATGAAATGGAATCCCAGCATCAAGAGGTTTATGTGTGAAAACCAACTTCACTGCCAAAGGGAAATTCCTTGGAGGATTTTGTGTGCTTTACAGAGCTCTAGTCTGGGTTGTAAAGTGACCTGTGCTAAACCAACAGTTTTGATTAGATAACCTGACACCCATTCAGTTCACTTCTTGTTGCTCCAAACTAATTAAAGCAATTTTAAGAGCCAAACATTATGTGTGAATTTGGATTGGAATTTCAGTATTACTGTTACACTTGTTGAACATTGTATTTCTTTGAGTTTGAGCAGTACAGGGGAATAAAGAGCATATCAGTTAGGATGGATTTTACACAACTACCTAGTTTTATGTTGAAGGCATACACTTGGCAAAGCTTCAGAGGTTGGTCAGGAACCTTTCCTACATTACATTATCATGCATTTTTAGCAGAAGTTTACACATTACAGCTGTGAAAAGAAGGTTGTGCTAAATTGTTCCATATGGTGGCTGTCATCATGTGGTAAGCCGTTTTTATGCATCATTCATCCATGTGGATCAGATTATTTTCTGCATGCCACCATAGACCTATATGTAGTGGCATGGATAAAACTGATAACCCAACTAGATGCAATGTTGGATGCAATACTGCAATTAATGTATCATATTCTAAATAAAGAACTGTTATAGCCTTCTTCCAATCAGGACTCGAACCATGGGGAAGAGCACTAACTGTTTTTACCCTCATGAGAGTGCAAAAACTGTTTCCCCATGAATCTGTGATTTTATCCATTTGTAAACACTGCAGTTTCATCTGTTGTTGTGTTCTTTTAAGTCATTTCTGACTTATGGTGACTGTAATGACTGGTGAAAACCATTGCCACCCAACCCACGAAATAACGAGACCACAGACAGAGCTTGGGTTGAACTAGGGCAATTTATTAATATGCCTATTTAACAAGGGTTGAACTTAAACTTAAATTTCAACTTGCACATGAACTTGAACTTGCATTTAAAGACCTGAGGGGAAAAAACGGGGGGGGGGATACAGCATCCTCGAACTAGGGTCAAGAGGCCGCTCCTGACCATCTCCCCTAGCCCGTTGAGCGAAATACCAGGCCCCAAAGTCAACCGCTAAAGTTGCATGATGGCTTTTGGCCAGCCCTTATCTGGAAGGCGAGCCCCGAGGCCCACCCCCCGCTGCGCAGCAAGTGGGGTGATCCCAGGGCCCTCCCCAAGGATATGATTTCTCCTATACCCCACAAGGGGGGGTGCCATAGGTACACGCCGAACCTAAATCCCCCCCCGCCGGCCATCCTAATTATATAACAGTGACAACGTCTGCAGAAAAGGAGGTTAAGAGGGGACATGATAGCCATGTTTAAATATTTGAAGGGATGCCACGTAGAGGAAGGAGGGGGCTTGTTTTCTGCTGCTCCAGAAACCAGGACAAGGAGCAATGGATTCAAGCTGCAGGAAAGGAGATTCCACCTGAACCTCAGGAAGAACTTCCTGACAGTCAGGGCTGTCCGGCAGTGGAATCTGCTGCCTCGGAGAGTAGTGGAGTCTCCTACCTTGGAGGTTTTTAAGCAGAGGCTTGATGGCCATCTGTCGGGAGTGCTTTGAGGGTGTTCCTGCATGACAGGGAGTTGGACTGGATGGCCCGTGTGGTCTCTTCCAACTCTACATTTCTATGATTCTATGATTCTATGATTCAGACACCACCCTGTGAAGCCAATTACCCCACCCTAGGCGCAGTGTAGGGTAGGCGAAAAAAAAACCCGTAAAAAGGGGGAGAAAAATTTCTACCTGCCCCCAATTGGTTTCAGCTGTCTTACGCTGAAACCATCGGGTGGGAGGGTGGGTGCCTGGATCACCGAGAATGGCCGTCGGGGAGGAGGCACAAGCTCCAAACTCCTGCACCCTGCCCCTCCTCGTCCTGACGGCCAATCCCGCATGATATTGCATCGCGGGAGGGCGGCAAAGGCCGTCCCCCCCGCCATCGCTAGCTAGACGGCGGGGGACGAATTGCCCGTCAGTGCCGAGTGCAAAAGACGCACCCAAGCCTCACACTCAAGGCCTGCCCAGCCTGACACCTCTTTGTGTTCATGTCTGAACAGTCAAGGAGATCTCTGAATCAAGCCAGGGCCAGGACAAATGGGTCTGCCTCAGTTTTCCCTCTCTGAGAACACAGTCCCTTCCTCACTCTTGTCCCCCACTTGCCTTCTTCCTTTCAGAACTCTCCCCCTTTACTGCCTTGCCTAAATTTGCCCTTCTCTCAGATATAAAGATCAGCAGTGATTTATATTTTCCAAGACTGTGGTACTGTTGGCACGAAGGTCAAGATGATATTATTGGTAGCTTGTATATTCCAGGATGCAAAATAAGACTCTATGACACAGTTTTAAGGAACACAGAATTTCAAACATTTATTGTAACACTGTTGCTTTAAATTTGTTTTGTACCTCAATGTTTATAAACAGCACAGCACTGTTCTGTCTGTCTCTCTCTCTCTCTCTGGCCCTTTTTGCATGTTTTTTTTTTTTAGCGCGAGCGCCCCTTGAGCACCACGCAAATGGGAGCGCCACTCCATACGACGCACTCCCACTTGCGCGGCACTCACGAGGCTGAAGTGGGGCACAGGCACATTTTTTGATTTTCGGCTTTAAGCTGAAAATGCCCCGCGCTCGCGCAATGCTCGCGCCGCCCTCGCACACTTACCTGCGTGTGGTGCGTCGGCGAGCCGGGCGGGTCGCGCTTCCTCCCCCAGCGCAGCCTACAACTCCCATACTGCGCTGTGGAAGGAAGGGGCGGGGTGCTAGTGCAACGGTCGTGCAAACAGTAAGCGACCTGCGGTAGGAAGGAGGGGGGAAGTGGCAGCATTTCGAACGAGGCTTCTCGCATGAGACGCCCTCCCCCGTCGTGCTAACAGGTAACAAGCGAAAAGGGCCTCTCTCTCTCTCTCTTTCAATTCATCCACTATCTTTCATACACCCAATTTCTCAATTCTCTCTCCCATAGAGCTCTTAAAATCTCCAACCTTTCCCAAACACACCACAAATCACACTCCTCTTCAAACACACACCAGACAGTTAAAATCCGTTATTTTCCTCTTTCCACCAGCCCCTCCCCTGGGCTATCCAAGGTTCCATTTCACCAGCCAATCAGCTTAAACACTCTCATTTGCCAAGGAGACTCTGTTGTCAAGACCCCCTCCCATCAGGTTCATCACAGTGACCCTAAGTGTCACCCCTAAGTGATCCTTTTCTAGGGAAGATTTCCTCAGAGGGAGTTTGCCTTTTGCCTTCCTCTGAGGTTGAGAGAGTGTGACTTGCCCACAGCCACCCAGCAGATTTCCATGGCTGATTAAGGATTCAAACCCGGTCGCCAAAGTCATAGTCCAAACCACTATACCATTCTGGCTCTCATATACAAACTGACAAATACAATCAACAACAGAACAACAGAACATTTGAATTTCTAAATACAATCAGCAACTGGCTTTAGTGTCACTCAATTTGATCTTTCCACCAACAAATCTACCTATAAAAAGAAAGCTGAAATCTCCCCAAGCTCCCATGGATGAAAAGCAGTATTCTTGGCCATGTAAATTGTTTAAATACCCCCCCAAAAAAAATCAACCACATGCAGATAACAAATGCATTATGAATATTGTTATGAAGTTGGTTTCCAGTACATATTTTTCTTAAGAGTACAGCTTCCTTTTTTCCCCAACCTTTGTTCTTATCACTTCTAAACTGCATAAAATACCTACAACATCTGTGTTTGATAAAAGCTGTGTAAATAGCTGCAGTACCATAGCACTCTCATGTGATAATTTGTGACTCATGACTTGGAAAACTTGAATCATATTTATTTATAAGTTATCTATTTACCGGTAATGACAATGCAGGTACAACAACATAAGCTTTGTTATTAGGGGGGAAAATACCATATAGAGACCCCTAACATTCAAAAAGACTGCAGACCTTACACACACTCCGCAGGCCTTAAAACTGCCCTCAAATGCAGTGGTCTACACAATAAGTGTCACTCAAGAAAGACCTAAAATGTGGTCACACCTCTCCCTCCCTCTCTCCCCCACAAAAAAAGCAGTTAAAAATACAGGAAATGAAAAAATGGAAGTGACTTATGGTTAGTTCTGAGTTGTATAGTCAATGTTTTTCAGATGAAAATGTGTCACTGTGCCCACAATGTTAGGGACACAAGGGTGAAAATTGCCCTCTGCCACCTTGCAACCCCCCCCAATTTACTTTTGGGGGGCTATATTGAGCCCAATTTGTAGATGTATATTTGAGTACAAAGGAGACATGCTTATTATTGAGAGTAGCTTGAAATATAATCAAGATTTCACCTGAAAGGGCAACATCACCCCTTCAAGACTTTTCCCATCAAAAAATTATGGTATCCAGTCACTCTTAAGGTTTACATATTAGCAGAATCATGGTCATTTGGTGCCTTAATATATTTCTAGTCCCAATTGCTATAGATGCATGCAGATAATTATCTTCCATCTTATGACCTGATCTTGAACAGGCTTAGTAAGTTTATTCAAGACTGAATCCTTATAATCTCTTTCCCAGTGTTTGAAGACATTTTCTGTTCTACAGCCTTTTCTAATGGAATATAAGAAGAAAGAACAAGTACTGCTCAGCTGCAATAGCCATGGAAGGCCAGGTTCCTCTGTATTTGGGTGTCTGCACTCAAAAGCATCTGGCTAGTATCTTTTTAAGGTCAGGCATTAAAAAATCTGATCATAATTTGGATGTAATTTCAAGCCAGTTATTGATTAATTTGATCAACTTAAACCAAGTTGGCTAGAATCCAGAAGCTACTTTGCTCAAGGAAAGTGATGGAGGGGTGAGGGAATAGGTATGGCATAATTTCTAATACTGCAGTTCTCATTGTTGTGTAGACACATTGATGTGTGTACATCTCCCAGCATGCACAACTTTTCAGTATGTATGTTTAGGAATCATCCACCCAGCTGTAAGAACAAGAAGGTTACTGGGAAAGTGGAAAAATATATAGTTCTCAGCTAGGGATATAAAGCCTCAACTATTTGGTTATCACATGCAAGGATGAATAATTATAGTAGTATTTTCTTCCTGCTCTGAATATTCTCCTCATATTCAAACAGATTAATTATTTTGTAGTGGGCTGCTGGGAGTTTATGACATCATAAACCAACTTACATTTGCACAGTATTCTCAGGAGGTGAGTGTTGTCATAGTTGTACCATCAAAACCATTTCACATGTGGAGAGACCAGTGTGGCAATTCTGCAGTGGTTGTGGTGTGTAATAGACATGCAGGATACCCTGTGCAATGAAAATGCAAGGAGGAGGGAAAGAGCCGCCAAAAGAGCCACAATGCACTGGCAAACCAGGACAGAGGATGGTGGAAAGCCATGGGTGCTCTATGCCCATCCAGAAAATTGTCTTCACTTTTCACAGTGCCAACACTATGTGGTGGGAGCCCCTCTTTGTGCAGCAGGATGCCTTACATGGTTCTCTATTGCACAATTGCGTAATCAGGGGCAACAAACATTCCACACAAAAAGATGCAGACCACAAGCTTGGAAGGAAAAAAACTTTTACTGGCTACCAATATGTATTGGGTTGGCACATTCGTGGGTAAGGATCCAGGAATTGATCGACCTGCTTGTTGACTGATGAGCCCAATTCTCAACACAAAGCTGGACACACCTGCCACCAACATGATCCCCTGAGCAGATAGGTACCTCAATACCACCAAAGCCCAGTGGCCCGTGGGACCTGCAGTTCCACATCCCAAGCCCATGTGACCACCTACAAGTTGTGACATAAATACAGTTGCAAAAGGGACAGATACTCCAAGCAATGCAACAAATATGCCATACATAACTAAGAGGACAGGTGGGTGGGGAGCTCATGTGAAGAGAATGGCCAGTGAAGGCAGGCAATTGGCTTAAATACCCTGGAATCCGACCTGAGTGAAGCCTGCATACTTTGCTCAGGCCAGGTTCAAGCAGCCAATGAATTCAAAGGGGGAACTTTGAACTCTCTGGCTGCCTGGCTCCAGATCTCTCGACAGACCTCGCAGAGCCACACAGCCCCAGAAATGGCTGCCGCTCATCCAGCAGGAGGAGCAGAGCATCATGGGTGCCCCAACCAGCAATGGAGACATGGGTAAGTCACACAGCGTGCTTCTCTAACATGGCATCAATCATGTCAGTGACATAGCGATATCATCATAAAGTTCCTCTTTGTAGCCTGCGATACAATAGGTCAACTGTGGGATTTTGTGTTAAAAAAAAAAAGTTATGTTCATTGAAGAATAATTCCTTCATAACTCTTGAGGATTTTGAATGCCAGGAGAAAATTGTGCAAAATGCTCATTGTTCTATTATTTGTCCCACCAGAGATTCCCCAATTGTCAAGAAACCCTTTTTTTTTTCAATCTAGGAATAAATGATTACTAACATTCTTTCCTTTCTTACTTTCAACTAGCCATTTATTACAGTTAGAGAACATGTAATTGTCCATACTCAAGTGTGCATGGTTGAAGGCTAAACAAAACTGATTACGGAGCATGGTACAGTGAGCCAAATCCTTAATCTTTACAGTCAACCAGGACAATTCCTATGAATTTTATTTGGCCTATAATGATATAAGTATGGCACCTATCCACATGGACTACTGATGGAGTGTACTGACAACTCACCCACTGGTATGAAAATATCTCTTTTCAGCACAAAACATGGAAACTGTAAAATAAATAGTGCATTTTCTATGCATGGACACTCTCAGTATTGGCGTTCACGTTGGACCTTCTCTTAATCCAGCCATGAATTGTAATTTAGAAAAGTGTGGACCATGACACTTGGCAGAGGACAAGAGTGTGTTTCTGCTATTTTCCACAGTTCTCTGGAAAAATACATAAAAGATGTGTTTGACCTGATATAAAATTACCAAAAACATAAATACACTTTGTTGCCATGGGCAACATTTTTCATTCATGAGGATGAAAAGCACATGGAACAAAGAATACACAAATTAAAAGTAAGCACAAAAACAGCAAGTACACTATGGCAAACAGTATTCCATTCAATAAATCAAAGAAATTGCCCAGAGAGACAAATCTCTCCCTTTCAGTGTTCTTCAATGAAACCAAGTTAATTTTTGAAAGAAAACAGTTTTTGCTATTTCCTATCCAGCTGGCAATAAGGCCAATTGTAAGTGGTATGCAAACAGAAATCTCAAATGTACCAGCTCCAGCCAGAGTCCACCACTGCCAGTGTTATGCCTTTCATTTTACTCAGTGGTCCTCTGACATTTCTATGTTTAGAAATGTATACCACATACGTTTTCCTTTTCATACACTCAAATATTTGGGAGGACTTTCTTGGATGACTATCTGCCATACAATTATAGAGTTCAGACCCAGCTGAACTTAAGTAGTTTTTTTCATCCTATTGATTTCAACCAAAGACATATGAGTGTGTGCTCTCACATTTAGGTGTGTAGTTTATAGCTGAAATATATAGGATTTTGAAAATGCTTGATTGTGCCCCACTGTAGTTTATCTAATAATTATTACATGTGTTATAAAGAGTTTAGGGGCCTAAATATCCTACAGGAACCAGATCCTGTCTGATCTTAGAAGCTGAGCAGGGTCAGCCATGGTTAGTACTTGGATAGGAGACTCACTAATGAATTCTAGGCACTGTAGGCTATATTTTAGAGGAAGGAACCGATAAACCCACTTCTGAGTATTCCTTGCCTAACAAAGCCCTAGAAAAATAGATGGGGCCACCATACATTGACAGACAACTTGCATGCACACACATACAGATTTTATGAGTGTGAGGCTCTCTGATTCCTTCTTTTCTACATTATACAAGCAGTGCATAAAACAAGGATGTGGCATACGTATACCTCCAGATATTGTTGAAGTGCAACTCCCATGAATCTTAGCCAGCATAGCCAATGGTAAGGGCGGATAGATATGGCAGTTCAATAATATCTGGAGTTCCATACATTCCTCATTCTTGGAAAAGATCATTCTATTCTGTTCCTTCCATAAGACTTATAGTGCAGCAAGTTGTGTGTCTCTGTTCCTTGACTGTTCCACCCACCTACCCAATAGTAAGTCTGCACACACAGTTCAAAGTGCTGGTTATGACTTTACTGTACAGAATGTCTGAAGTCCCTGGGATGCTGCCCATGAAGTGTGGCAGCCTATGTGGAGCAGGACAAAAATTGATTCTACTCCTCCCAAAGATAATTTAGATTTACATCCCTCCCCTGACAGAAGGCCATTTGATCCAGCAAGGTTGATTTTCAGCTGTTGCCCCTACCCTACCTTCACAGCTCTCTCCAAGCATCTGTCCTGATGGAAGATTCAACCTTTAACCTTTGGAAATGAGTTTCATTGGCCATGGGAGTGTGGAGAAAAGGTGGAGCATCACTGGAAATTGCCTCCCCTGTTTTGCTCTCAGAAGTTTCCACTGGATCAAAAACCTTCCATCAGCAGAGAGATAGCACTAGGACATCATCTGTAGAACAGGTTGTTGTTGTTAATTATTATTATTAATTATAAAGAAAAGAACAGAACAAAAGAAAAAAAGAAAAACACCACATGATACACATAACAGTTGGGGAAAAAAGGAATTTCAACCAAAACAAGATTACATTGTTTTTCTCTCCAATTTCAATCATACACTTATCCAACATATTCTATATCACACTGCTTATATACTTTGGTTACCTATATCTAGATCTCATTCTCATTATACTCATTATTATTACAATAATTTCATTCTTAACTCTATACTTTTCAATTACTTTTAATCTATTACTATTACTAAATATGATCTTATTACTAAACATATCAAACTACTCCTAAAAATAAACCCACCACCCAGAGCCAACTGTGTTTCAACTTACTCCACCTTCCAGAACTGTAATTCTTCTTGTGGAGGTATGGCACTTTCCTCTTTTATTAAACCTTTTCCACGGAACATGTTGTTGCTGCTATGAAGTCTGATTTTGTTTCTGCATACTTTAATAATTTTTAAGTATTGTGAAAATCTGAAAGGAAAAGCAGAGCTTCTTCTGCATGTCGTTCATTGATTTGTCCATGAGTTAACAATTGCTGATTAATTTTTAAAAAATAAAAAAGTATTTTCAGGTGACGTCAGTGAGTTGGACGGAAATGCCTATAGGAGGGAAATGCCTCTTTTAAGACAATGTCTACTGCATCTAAACACAAGATAAATTTCATCTTTAAAACTACAGGGTTTTTTCTTCTTGTAAAGATTATAGGCAAATATAATCAATGAATAAATAGAACTCACATGATATATTTTTTCTTTCTTTCATTGTGCATCAGCTGAAGGGAAGGGAAAGGAGAAAGGAAAGGCTAGCAGAAACATACAGCTGTGCAGAGAATAATATTATCCATGAAACGTTAAAAACGAAATTTCAGGTTCAGCTAACCTCTCCATTTTAGTGGGAGTTAGAATACAAATGTGAAACTATGCTTCCCCCCTCCCCGTTTTTAGTTAACTTTCTTGTAATTCTGTCCTATGATGTTGCCTCTTAAGAAATTGTTCTTATCCATTCAACCAGAAGATCTTTCTCCTGTGTATTTATTGCTTTCCACAAAGCTAAATTAGATTCCTTGAAGGAAAAGGTAGCTGGGCAGTCAGATGTTATAAAAGAGCACTTAGTATAAACATTTCCTTGAAGTAAGACAATCCTATTGCATTAGGTTCAACCCAGCTGACATGCAGTGTGAATTAAACATTTCTTTATAACCATGCCCTAAATGTTAGATTAACTGGAAAGGGACTGACCTTTAGGGAAGGTTGGTGGCTGCAGCTTTCAGTGAAGTTACTGGAACTTAAGCTCGCATCTCATTGCTGCACCATCACTCTACTCCTGACAGAATAACAAGGTAAAAGGAAAAAAAGCAACATGTGCTTTCTAGGTTATCAATGCCTCATTAACACCCACAAGAAGGCAGTAGTTGTTCATGTCTATTAGAGCTTTCGTATGTTTCATTGAGCTTCTGACAACCAAGTCCAATTTCATGCATTCCAGGGATTTGGTTGTTTTTGCTGTATACAGTCAAACTAATGTGAGACGTTCAACTTGTGACTCAAGCGAAAAGAAGTCACTCCTGGCTTCAGCTAGCAGAGCATTTCTTGAGCTCATTAGCTAATCCCTTGTCCCAAACACTGGGGAGTCAAGTTTCAATCATAACCATACTTTGTCTTTTTTTTTAAAGCAAGTATTCTAAATTCACTTGCAAGGTTACCTTCTGAAAAGAAGATGTACATAGGCTAGACTATCTGCTACAACCAAGAAATCTTGGCATCGTCTCATCTATTATTAGTCTATTAAAATATTTATATCCTGCCCTATATCCTCTCATGGCAGCATACAATAACATTGGTTTAATTTATTTAAAACAGTTTAAAGCAGTAAAAACAATTTAAACAGAAAATGAGTATATTTTAAAATCTGACAAGTTAAAATAAGAGAGTTTAGAACCACTTAAAACCATTTAAAGCAACTTAAAATCATGCACATGTACTTAGCTAGATGAAAGGACTTAGCCTCAAAGACTCTAATAAACAACCATTTTCCTACTTGATGTGAGAACAAAACTAATATTGGCATCAAGCAGGCCTCTGAGATGAGCATAGTTCACAAAAGCAGTGTCACAGCAGTGCAGGACCTCTCACACATTTTCCTACAATGTTTTGCCTCCATTGGTGGGGAAAACAAGACAGCAGACCTTTTTACAAGGGGGGAACAGGGGCTCCTTCCAATTTCAGGATTTGAAGCTTTTTAGGACTTTAAATGTTATCCTCAGCATTCTGAATTCAGATGTAGAAACTTATTGGTGGCTGGTGGAATTCCTTTAAGACTGGTTTCCATATGACATTTTGGTTAAAGACTGTGATAGATAACGATGCTGGGATTAAGGAGCAACTGATTGTGCAGGGGCCCAAGCCAGAGAGTGAGCAAGTCAACCTGCAAACATCCCCTGCACTGGAAGGTCAAACAGAGACTGAGTTGCCCCAGCCAGCTCTTGGCGGAGAGGGAACCAGCAGTGATGCAAGGAATTGCAGCCAGCTGTGCCCATCAGCAAAAGGCTGAATCACGCAGAAGGCTGAAATGGGCTGCTGAAAGGGAGGCTGCTTGGACTAGCCTGAGGAAACAATAACGAAACAATTATTAGCAAGCCCTTACAACCTTTGTGGCTCCTGCTCCCTGAAACTCTCCAGATGGATCTCTGCCTCCTGAAACTTTGGACCGGACCTTGACTGGCTCGGTTTGTGTTTTCCTGGTGTTTGGCATATTTGGACTCCCCAAGTGTTCCTGACCTCTCTCCTCCCTTGCTGGCTGTGACCCGGCAGGGAGAGATTCCTGACAAAGGCCTTTTATATACATATCACTAGAAGTGCAAAGAAGATGTTATCCTCTGGATCTCCCAGAAGTTCAAAATGATGGTATCTTCTTTGCGCATCTAGCTGCAGCCAAAATGCAGCTAAATACTGTTTGGGCACCCCAGTCCTTCTCTGACCATTAAATGGCCATGGATGGGGGTGGACACTGTTTCCCTGTTCTCTGGGGGTCCCGGAAGGGGCGCCCAATTAACCAAGCAAAAACACAAGATGGGGAAATTAACTCGAGCACTCTCTTAAGCTAGCAAGAGGCAGAATAACTTAGCAGGGATCCTGTAACCCAATGTCTATGGGGTCAGATCAGAAGAGTAGTCAGACAAGTTTTAAAATAGTAAAAATGATATCTTTATTAAAGGACAAACAACAGAAAAGACAACACAAGTGCACAGCTAACTAGAAATTAGAAATGAGAGTTTCAGGGGAAATAGGTGATACGACACCTTATCTCGTAGTCCTGGAGAAAAGCGGAGGATTGCAGGGAAGAAAGCTCAGCACGGTTCACTGAGGGGAGCTCATCAGACAGACAACAGCAAGGTGGGATAGAAATCCGGAGCATTCCAAGTGGTCCGGATGGGCGAGTGTTCCGAGGGAGCAATCCGAGCAAGTGATCCAAGGTGGACTCGGAATCAGGGGCTTTTCATAGAGTGGATTGTGCCTACGGGCCATGCCATACTCGGTGAAAACAATGCGAGTTTGAAGTGGGACAAAGCTTTGGGAAAGGTCAGGTTTTACATGATCAGCTTAGCGCAGATTTAACAATAGAGTAGCCAGTATGCAAATAGCTTAGTGTGTGAGTGCCGGCTCGAGGCCGAGCACCTTTGTGTAAAGTCGCGCTTAAGCGAGGTGTGTCTGCAAAAGGAGGTCCCTGAAGCAACGAAGTGGCGTTAATCTGCCTGCCTAAGTGGGGATTGGAATGTCCAACCATTAACCGGCCATGCCTGTTTATGTGCTTGTCTGGTGGCCTCACAAACACGTGGAGCAGGGTGGCAGAAAAAGGTCAAGTGAAGGCCAAATAAGTTTGATATCAGGAGATATTTAGTGCTATCACGGGGTATGTCTGAACCATAGTAACAGACACAGCAGTAGCTGACAGGTGAGTTGCATGCATGGTATGGTTGTGCAAAAAGTTGCTACATACCACTTTATGCAACAAACGTAAAGTGACTTTGCAAGCATCATACCTGTCTGTGGTCATTTCTGCACTACACTGTTATAGTGTTATTATTCTACTTTCAACATATTATGGAATCCTGGAGTTTGCAGTTCAGGGACAGGCATTTAGAATTCTCAGCCAGAGAGCTCTTTGGCCTCAGTAAACTACCCAGAATTCCACAGGATGTTAAAAGTGGACTAATAGCACTATAACAGTGTAGTGCAGAAATGGTCTAAGTCACAAACAGACTTCTAGCCATTGTTATTCAGTTTTTCAGCTCATTTAAATTGACCGTTACATATTCTTTTGGAAGAAGACGCAGGCACAAACCCTCCAGTCTGCAATGTGATCCTCACCTGGATTAGAACACAACCCCATTTTCCTGATAAATGCCTTGCTGCAGTTCCTGTTTGTCCCTGAAAGCACTGTTTATTGTCAACAGTACATATGAAAGTATGATTGGAGCTTGTGCAAAGTTAGGGGTAAATTAATTTTCTACAATCCTTCAGTACTGCTTTCTCCAACATTTGGATTTTTAAATTGCAAGGTTCAGAATTTATGTTTTAAAAGGTGCTAAATGAGAATATCACAGGGAAGGTACATGTTAAGTTTCATGTAAATTTTGGATACAATAAAAAGCAGCATGAACTGTTTTTTCCCCTCAAAAACCCTCTCTGATTTTTCCCCTGTATCTGAAAGCTCAAAAGAAATGCCGGAAAGAAACCAGGAATTCATAATCCTGTGCTCAAGTATTGTGAAATGCAATGGTACTGCTGGAACACGATTAAGCCAAAAATAGAAGTTAAATAAACAACACACCGTGACCTTTCTTTTACCTGAGTATATTTTACTATAATATTATGCCTCAGAATGGACGCATCAAGCCAATATGACAATGACAAAGTATAATTTTGAAAAAAGTTGGATTGCTCACCCAACATAGGGAGAAAGAGAAAGGAGGTGGCGGCGATTGCTAGTGCACAGTTAGGATATCGGCTACAGTCTCTCTTACAGTGTGTGTTCACTAGTGGAAATGTGGGAGTAATCTGGTAAGCAATAAATTCATGAATAAATCTCACAATATGCAGGTCTTAAAGCATGGTCAGAATGGCTGCAGCCCAGCCCCATGGCAGTAGGCATAGGTCCAGCCATATTTATCAATTCATCAATTATGGAAAATACAAAATTCCAATAGTAGGTTCTAAAGGGATCTTCCCTTGCTGTTGTGGATTGGTATGGCTATCCCTGTTTTGGAATTTGTCATGAATGTGCCATTATTGACCTGTAGCTCAGTGGTTTCTACTTTCAGGAAACACTTTCATCTGAGAAATCACCATTGAAATGTTCATATGTCACCTGTTGCTCAAAATCACTCTAACATCAGGAAATTCAGCCCAAAGGGCACTGCATTCAGACAACTCATAATATATTTTTTAAAAAACAAATTTGGTTCTTCATACAATTTAGAAAATTCACTTTCTAAGTAAGCAGTCACTTGTTCCAAAGTGCATTTTTATTTATTAGCTATCTACAACCCAGATGCAAAGCTTGAAAAAATTCCCCCTTTGAACTACAGGATGACATCTCTCACAACTAGCCAAGCTGGCTGGGGGATTCTGGGAATTACCACTCAAAAAAAGAGAAAAGAAATGTTTCCAAGTTCCAATCTACCTTCAAAATCAAACCCTTAAAGTATTGTGAATACTTCTAAATTTGGCATTGTTATCAACATTAAACAAAGAAATGCATAAACCTTTTTAAACCAGAGAAATATGTAGCTTTGGAAAATAATTTGTATATAATTTTTGACATCCGTTCAGTACATGAAATTTTTGAATTGGCAAAAGATATAAGTGTCCCTAGGGGATAATCACATATAATCACACAAAAGGTCACTTCCCACTCCCTAAGTGATGCTCCTACCACCATTTCAAATTGTAATTGTATTTTGTAATCTTGGCTTTATCCCCCATGCTATCACAATCAAGGTTTGCATTCCCGAGACCTGCAGTTCTCACTGTTAGTATCCTTAAGGTTATCCTTAAGAGTTCATTTGCCCACATGCATGCAGTATGTACTTACCTCCTTTTCTTCTACCATGCACTTAGTATAAAACAGGGTGTTGGAAGTCTTTGTAGGGTGTTCAGAGAGATTAACTTAATTCAATGCTTTGTTATGCAAAACGGGCAAAGAGTAGACTAAATAACAATTTCCCAGGGTTGCTTTGGGAACCCTTTATGAACTTGCTTTGGTGCTGGAGACTGATTTTGTTTCCTTGTTAGAAGCGTAGGAACAAAGGTATAGCAATCTTGCTGTTCCTAGAATTGTACAAATACACAGAAGGAAGGAGAGAGAGAAAAAGAAAGAGAGAGAAATGAGAGCAATGAACACAACATAAATATTAGAACACAACACTACAGCTTCCTTTCTTCATCTATTCTGAATCAAAAGTCTGTTATTATAGTTACAGATTAGGGAGGATACAACATTATGAAGTGTGGTATCTGCAGTGCATGAGTGGTATCAGGTATTATCTTCTAGGTTGAGAACATGAGGTGTTAGAGGTTTACATATCCAAAAGTTTTTCTTGTTCGTAACATTCTTGGATCAGACAGCACTTCTGTTGCAGCAGCTGACAAATCAGTTAGACTGTGGGGTTTGTTGTTGTTTTTCAATATATTCATAGGGAAAGGAGAAGTGATATAGATGCATACTTTATAATTAGATTTCCAAGCAGTGACAAATAATAACTGATAGAAGAAATAAAAGTGTATTAAAATGTCATTCATACGTATATATATATAGCTAGACTTTGCACAGTGAAGAATAATGTATCAACTTTGTTCCCATGATAGCAATAATGTAAACAGACATATTTATACAACCCTGGGAAAAGATACCAATGCCAATTTCCTTCTGAATGTCTGCTATGGATTTAGCCAACAGTGTCACTAAGGTTTTCAGACACTGCAGTTATGGAAATTTGTTTCCAAATGTCCCAAACTCAAATTATTCTGATATTTGACAGACTATGAAAGTCTACAGACCAAAGATTACTGTCAAGATTTTGGCCATGAGACATCTGGCAAATCATTAGAACAATATATTAAGCATATGCCATCCATAAGTGATTTTGAAGTGCATTAGCATACAAGTGCTTAATTTATGTCTTGAACTTAACAGTACAATTAGTGTACAGCATTCTACAATTGGGTCTCCGCATTCCCTTGGGTTAGGGCTGCAGGGCCCTCGCAAAGATGGAAAAAGTCACAAATATCAAAATGTTTGTGTGTATCTGTGGGAAGTAGGCTGATACATGGTGGGGAGAACGAACACTCAAGGTCCAACCAGGACCATTTCCGCACCTTACCTTCTTCTGGTGCTGGGGTGCGGAGATCATGCGAGCAGTCTCCAGCGAGAGGCTCTCACATCCAAGGTCCTTTGGCTCTGCACAAGCTGCCTGTTTGCATGAGAGCCCTGCCTCTTCCTTCTGCACTGGGGCAGGAAGCATGACCGGCGTGGCTCTGGAGGCTCCGCATGCCAGGTAAGTGCACACGGGGCCTGGGAGCAATGTGCAATTGCACACCATTTTCAGCTTCTAGCCAAAAATGAAAAGGTGCGTGATTGGTGCCTGCCGGTCCCTGGAGCATCATGCAATTGTGAGTGCATCATGGAGATCACTCCTCACAACTGCACGATGCTCCAGGCCCTCTTTCACATGGAAAATGCCGTGCGAAAAGGGCCCAGGTCAAGGAAAGGAGAGGGAAAGGGGGTTGGATTGGCATGGTGGCCCTATTCCTCCTCTCTCTTACCCATCTCCTTCCTTGGGTGTGGGGGGGACATCAGGAGAGGGCTTGTGGTGCTGAGAAATTGGACTGCAGGCTGTCCTTAGCTGGCCAGGCAGTGACAGGTGGAGGAGGAGGAAGACCAGAGGTGGGCTTTTTTTAAAGGGCTTCATGGCCAGATTGGAGCCTCTGAGACGAACGGTCTCTCCAAAAGAATCACCTGAGGTGGAGAGAGGGGTTAAAGAAACTCACAATCTGTAAAAGTGAAACCTGTAAATGTGGAGGGCTAACTGAACTTCTTATTAGACATATCGGTGTACGCAAATATATCATTTGAAATAACAGACATTTGGTATGAACATAGAATTTGATAGAGGTTGACTGTGATCAACTGCTATCAATTTTGACTCAAAATGTTCTCAATAACCACTTTAATTGTGCAATAACCACTTTAATTGTGCATATATAGAGTCTCGATTATCCGACATAAACGGGCGGGCTGATAGTCGGATAGCTGAAAATGTCGGATAATCCAGAGAGTTGCCGATTTTCCTCTCCGGACTGTGGAAAGACAGGGAGGGAGGAAGGAAAAAAAGAGGCAGAGCAAAAGAGAGAGAGGGGGAGGGAGGGGGGAGGGCGAGCGAGCAAGAAAGCCTGGGAGAAGGTACAGAGCGAGGCACCAGCTTCCTGACACTGCATCCTCGGAGTCTGGATCTCTTCAGCCGGCACCCAGCAACTTTCCCTTTCTGAGAGCCCCTGCTTCGGAATCAGGGACCTAGAAGCCAAGGAGGAAGGCTCAGCAGCTCAGAGCTGGGGTTCCCCCCTCCCCAAGACCTTCCCAGCCTCCCCTCCTGGATTTCCTCTGAAGGATCGATGGGGGTGGGGTTCAGAAGGAGGGAGGGAGGCAGAGAGGGAGGGGGAGGCTTTTTTTTTGGAGAAGGCAGAATTAGCAGAAAGAGGCAGACTTAGCAGCCCAAGAAGCAACGAGTGAGTGGCAGAGTGGAGGGTTGGGAGGCATATCTATGGGGGGACTAGTGCTCCTGGAAAACAGCTCCCCCAAGCAGCCGTGACGTCGGATAACCCGGAATGTCGGATTACCGCAGGACGGATAATTGAGACTCTACTGTAGTATTTGACTAGAATAATCATTAATACAGAATCTTTTATAGATGTGATTTGGCTCCATTTCCATGATCAGATCAAGACGTTCTGTCACTGGGATGAAAGATAAGATAGTATCTACTCCCTGTTCCATGTACAGAAGCCCAGGAGGCCCACAAGCCCACAAGGCTGACCATGCAGTTCAGTCTTCCTTCAACAGTAATGCTGACAATTCAATGCACTGGGGGCTTCAGGATAATTTGGAGAAAAGGCAGAACATAAGGGAGAGCAGAAGGGAACAGGTGAAAGAAAGAGAAACAGCTGAAGCTAGTACAGCTTCCCACAGAATTGCCTTACTGGCTGGCATCTCCAAGAAGTGAGCCGAATGGGTAAGGCAGCAAAGAGCAGGAAAAGAAAGTAACAAGAAGAAGCCCACTCTTGATATATTGTGCATGTAAGTAAAGGAAGGAAGCTTGCAGTGTGTATGTGTGAGAGAGAAAGGGAGTGGACAGTGAAAGAAGTGAAAGAGTAGTGGGTATCAATGTGAATGGGAAAAGAAATATAGGAAGAGCTTGGACACACATAGGGAAAAAGGAAAAAGCTAGGCATTCCTGAACTGTGTATGGAAGCTGGAGAACAAGAAGTATGCATGACCACAGCACAAAGTTGTAGAGCCACTAAAAGTAAAATATAGGTGGATGGAAGAAACAGACCATCAGAAATAGATAGGGATGACAGCAATAAACATATTGTTGAGAATATGAGAGAGGAGGCAGACTTTGGAAGCAGTGAGGAGCCATAAAGAAACCAAAGAGAGATGAATTGGTGTTAGCAAGTTTATTTAGGCAAAAGAGAGAGAGAGAAATTAGTATATTCAGGTTTTAGGTTTTTTTGCATTATTATTTTTTGTTTGTTCATTTTTACAGTTGCAAATAGAGGAGGAGACAAAAGGAGAGAAGGTTGTTGGTTTTTTTAGCAAGTGTATTCTTGGTTAGAAACATACAATAACATCATAACATGCTTTTTTCAAAAACAGAAAGATATGTCCAGCTTCAACATTTTAAAACATTTTCCCCAAGGAATAGAAGTTATTTGATAGCTATTAAATTTTAACAGTTTAATAAAAACAGTTTATAAAAATAATTTAATTAATATTAAATTATTAAATAAAATTAACTATTAAAACTATTAAATAAGTTTTTTGGGGAGGGTTAAAGGAGAATTCAGTTCTATACTAATATTTTTCCAAATACAGTATACTCACTCTATTCAAATAGAGATCCCATTAAGATATTAACTTAACTCTTAATTTCAACATCTGATGTTTTAACAAGTGCAGATGGATGTAGGATTTTTTTTTAATTTAAGTACATGATCATGATTGTTTATAATGGCTACAAATGAATGGATTTAAATGGAAAAATTAACTGGTTTTTTTTACAGGCATTGTTGTTGCTGTTGCTGTTGGTGGTGGTTTTGTTCTGAACCCAGACATCAAGTAAGGAGTGGAGGGGGCACCACAATATACTCTTGGTTTGATTAACATGGCATCGTGTACAGATATGAAGCAGCAGTAAGTTTTACCTTTCCCTTCCTGTTGATGAAATGCAGCCACTCAATTCATACAGCCAATTTTGTACTGGTAAACTCCTCTGCCAATGAGAAGCAACATATTCAACATTTCAAGGTGAGTCTTGCTCAGAGTGGTTGTCATCCCCTAGGCTGCTTTCCATGTTTTGAATGTGTTGTGAATGTGATATGCCTTTCTTTCCAATTTTGTCTCAAACTATTTTTTTTAATCTCTTTTATTATTTTTTTTGACAGTACATCTTGGGAAGTGAAAGAAAAACATGGAGGCCATTGAAGTAAGATCTGGGTATTGAAGAGGGGTTGAACATCAGCAGGGTGATACTGCCTTCTCTCTGGGAAGCAGTAGATACTGAACAGTTCTGGTATCAGTGTTGAATAAAGTTGCTAGGGACAGGTGGGCGAGGAGGGTGGTGCACCCTGAGTGGCATTTTTGGGGGGTCCTGCCACCTCCCTGTGCACCATAGCCCCACCCCCACAAGCTGTAGCTCCTCCCTGTGCCCTGTAGCCATGTCCACACACACCATAGCCACACCCACGCATGCCATAGCCACACTCACATGCACCATAGTCCTGCCCACGGGCAATATAGTCCCCCCCACACACACACACACACTGTAGCCCTACCTCATGCCTACTCCTGACCCTACCTCACTCACATCAAGCTAGGCCACTGTAGGTGAAATAAGAGGCAGAGTTTCTCTCCCTTTCATGGGTGTGTAGAAGAGTATTTCAGTAAGTGTTCTTTGCATGATCTGTTCAACCTCCCTCTTCTACACAGCCTCAAGGGAGAAGTGCCCTTTTCTTTATTTTACTAGGCAGCTCTACTATTGAACTCTCTTTCTCCTACATGTTCCTAAGATATTTATTTTTCATATTGGTAGTTTTCTCTTAAAATAATAATTATCAGTCATGAGTGTGATATTCAGATTTTTATTGCAGGATCTCATTGATGTGGACTGGGGCAGCTCTGTCATCTACTTCATTTTTATAGATAAGGATTTTTGTCTCCTGGATCCTTCCTCTCTGTGTGTATTTCATTCATTCCCTCCAAAACTTTCCTGTTTCTTAATGTGGTGGGTTCCAGCTCATCATCTTTTTAAAAGATCTGTTCTATGAAAGCAATCAAATGGGCAGCACAGCCTGTACACACACAAAAAGTCAAAAGCATATGTAGTCATGCTTTCATGCATTTTGAGAAAATTGGTCTTTTTCCTGCATGATTTACACTGTTAGAGTCAGTTTTCTATTATTCTTTTTGATATCCTTCTGTATGCACTGGAGAACCCACCCGAAATGTTATTGGAACAATGGGACTAGAATTTACACAGTATTCAGCAGAGAATTTTTATGGCAAAAAGTAAGCCAGATAACCAAAGTTCATATCATGGGCCCTTTCCGCATCTTACCTTTTTCCGGTGCTGGGGTGTGGGGATCGCATGAGCAGCCTCCGGCGAAAGGCTCTCGCATCCCTGCTGCTTCAGCTCCTCATGAGCTGCCTGCTCGTGCAAGAGCCCTACCTCTTCCTTCTGTAGTGCAGCCTGGGAGTTTCCTAGGCTGCATTGGGGCAGAAAGCATGATCGGTGCAGCTCCAGAGGCTCCGCATGCCAGGTAAGTGCATGCAGGGCTTGGGAGCAACACGCGATTGCGCACCATTTTCAGCTTCTAGCTGAAAATGAAAAGGTGTGCAATCGGCACCTGCCGGCCCCTGGAACATCATGCGATTGTGACTGCATCAAGCAGATCGCTCCACACAATTCCACGACGTTCCAGGCACCCTTTTGCATGGCAAATGCCGTGCAGAAAGGGCCATGGAGTTCTACATTCCAGGCTCTACATTCCATGCTAACTATGTTAGGGGAAAAAATCTAATTTGCCAAATGAAGTATTTCTACTGACCTAATGCAAGCAGAAAGTCAGCCCTATAAGCCCTATGTGGCTTAGGTCCTGACTATCTGAAAGACTGTATCTCCCTGTGGTTAAATGCCAGTAATGCAAGCCACAAGTTTATGAGTTCGATCCTGCTGGGTTCCAAGGTTGACTCAGCCTTCCATCCTTCCGTGGGTCGGTAAAGTGAGTACCCAGCTTGTTGGGGGCATGTATAGAAAAATGTATCGAAATACATGCTATTTCTAAGTTGTTCACCGCCTCGATCCATATGGAGAGGCGGGATACAAAATAAATAAATAAATAAATACCTGCCAAGATCTTAAGATGCAGTGGGAAAGGCTTTTTCTCAGTTCCACCACCATCACAGGCTTATTTGGTTGGGACATGGGAGAGAGCCTTCTCAGTGGCTGCTCCCACCATTTAGAATTCCTTTCCATGGGAGATAACCTGGGCTTCTACCTGATCTCCTTTTGAAAGCAAGCAAAAACTATTTTGTTCCAGGAGGCTTTTGATGAGTAACTGCTTGCAGGGAGCTTGTGTGTGTGTATCTGCATGTGTGTCTGCTTTATTTTAACTTCTGTATGTCTTTTAATGATTTTCTACTTCATATAATTAATTGCTTAAATGTGGTTTCAATTTTGTTTAAAATTTTATTGTTTTAGTTTTAGCAGATTGTGTTTGTTAGCTGCCTTGGGCTCCACTCTGGGACAAAGGAGACACATAAATGAAATAAATACATAAATATATATCTTGCCCTCCTTCCTAAACTATCTAGCCCAGTCTTCCAGTCTGTGATCATGAAAGATATAGAAAACTGGTGTTCATTTAATGCATTTTGAATGAAATATTCATTAAACACTGAAAATGTGGGATATGAAAAATGAACACTTTATACAATCAAAATAACAGTTTATATTTTATTTCCAACTTCCTAATTGTTGAGTCTGGCTGCAACCTAACAAGGTTTTGCATATACCAATGCTGGTGTTCTGGGGCAAAGTGGTAACATTTTTAGCTGGCCCTGCCCACTTTCCTTTGGCTTCATCCCTTGCCCCTATCCCTGCCTACTACTGGAATGTAGACGCTGAAGCCCTTCTCAAAAGGGACCTTGGCCCCTGGGCTGAAAAAGGTTTCCCATGCTCGTTGAAAATGCATGTTTGGAGCTATAAGTCAAGATATAGTCCATTTGGTTTCCTCAGGAGGATTCCAATCAAGATCTAGTTAAATACAAAGTCTTATAGAGAGTTCGTTTTTAAAATCTTGCGATCTTGCATTATTTGAACATAGTTCTCAGAGCATTGTCCCATGGAGTCTTGGAAAGGATTTCTGATGGAGTTTAGGAATGTGGGGGAAGAATTAGTGACATGTTTCTTTGGCTGCACCCCAAACCCTAACTGACATACACAATATCAAAACAATGCATGTGGGTGGGATGGAACCATCATCACGTATCATTTATAGACATCCAGTATCTTGTTACTTTCCACCTCAACAGCTGGCTTCGATCAAAAATGATATCTTCATGGGAGAAAAGCATGAATTCAATCCTCTTCCTAAATATGTACACACACACACATATGACACATTTGTGCCATATAAATTTTCTACATTACTTTGAAAAACATTTAAAAATGCAGCTTTAAAAGTGATCATGTAACTTAAATTTTATATTTTTATGGGTAACCATTTTGTTTCTTGATTTTCTTTTCATTGTGTTCTTATGCTTCAGTCAGGAGTGCTTTGGGCATATGTGTGTTTATCTCTTCATACTTTTAAAGATTATTTTCCCTGTCTTCCCTTCTTCCCCTATAATACTTTTTGACAAAATATTATGGGTGCAGTCAGCATGGAACTGACACACATACAAGTTCTGCATATGAAACAGATGTGATAAAAATTTATATTAGAATTGAATTGTTGGATTTTCTTTGAATGTGTGTGTGTATTTGTGTATTTTAAATCTTCTTGACCAATCCACTGTGCTTTGGGAGATAGACACTCATAGTCCCACAAACTATGGTTTCATTTGAACATCTGTAGATAGTGACTGTGTTGAATGCTTACTTCTCAATATATATTTTTTTGTAGTATTGGCATGCCCTATTCAGCCATGCTGTTAGCAGTTAAGCTTACTTCAGTTGCTGCAAAAGTAGTTTGCACTAAATTAACTCAGCAGAGGGAAGAGGAAAACAAGTGGTGGAGCCTTACCCTTCCCAATATGCCGCATCCTCCCATCCCCAGTATTGAAATAACATTACTAGCCCACGGGTTTTTGTATATGGAATAGGAGGGGCTGCCATTTTACTTTTGCCTCAAGACAGCAAAATGTCTTTAGACCAGCTATAATCAGTAGGAATATCATTTGGTGTGTTGATTGAATAGATTTCCCACACCTTTCCTTTAATGTTTCACTAGTTGCCTCTTCCTTGTGTTCCACTTTCTCTGAATTCCAGTTTTAACAAACAAAATTTCTAGATTCAGTTCTAGAGTGTCCACAGTTTATCACAGTGTTCTGCTTGTGGCATTTATTTGCATCTCTTCCTGCTATACTTCCAACACATATGAAACCTGTGCCCATGATTTTAAAAAAAGTACTTGAGGTGAGGAGGAAAAGAGTGTGTTAATTTTGTTTTACTAATTAACACATTGATAAAGCATTGCAATGTAAAATAATCATATGTGTTTTGATCCCATCAACATTGCCTTTTTTCTCTCTCAATCTTTTGAAACTGGTAGAAATAATGTATTCATCCAGGCTTTTCTCTATTAGTGGGTTACCACCTACTCTGCTCTCACCCTTCAGCCCATGGTGCCAACTACTACACTGCCCCAGAGTGTACCCCAAACCTGATATTCATAGAGGACTTCAGGAAAAGGCAAAACTGCTAAATTGCTTCTTCAGCCATTCACTGAGCAAAAAATGAACCACTAGATCAGGATTCCTTTGGTAGATGAGAGGAAAGCTCTAGCTCTAACCTTGGTACAGAACATAGAACATGTTTCAATGAACAATAAATACATGAGCAAAACAGGAAAAATTATTTTCTCTCTTCCAGTTTTTCATGGGCCCTTTCTGCTCAACACACCCAACCCGCCATGGGGACGACGCTTATGTACAACATTGTCCCAGTCCCATCTTTCTTCCATCTCTGGGTGGCACAATTTGCTGCAAATCTTTGATGGGTTTTCCCTGCCAATGACCAGCAACAAAGCCACCCTCCTGCCACACACTCACACTTACCTTCTCTATGGAGGCCCTGCCAGTGCAATGGCTGCACTTCCTGTCCCAGCACAGCTTGGGACAGTACCTGGCTGCACTGTGGCAGGAAGAGGCATGGCCATCATGCTTCCTGCCTCCCGTCCCGTGAAAGCCACCGCCTCCATTGTCACTGGATGCCTCCAGGACAAAGGTAAGCTACAGAAAGGGCCATAGTATCAAGCAGACATAAAGTATTGATTCTCATAAGAAGAAGTGAGAACAGAATATGAAGGCCAGGAATTACAATGACCAGACACTGTGCATTGCCTTACATAAAAGTCTGTATATGCTGCACAGTTTTTAGAAATCATTTTGCAGAAATAAATATATAAAATCTTGTCTTAAACGCTATATCTCTCTTTCTGAAAGGAAATATTCCAAGTTCAGGGTTGTTGTTGTTTTTTCATTTTTAAAAAAATTAATTTCCCCTCCAGTCTTTCCAGAAAACAAGGCTTTAAAAAAAATTGGCTGGAATTCTGTATCATCTACTTAGTTAAGTTTACTAATCTATAATCTGTTTCAGATTCATTATAACTATTTAGTCACGATTGTAACACTATTGCCACAACTGTAACTCCCCCTCCGTCAACTTTACCAGCTGCACATGGGGAAGACATCCAGTCTGTCAGTGATTGGAATATGACATTTCTGTTAGGTTTGGGGAAGAGGGGAAGAAGCTACTTAGTTAAGTATACATACATATACTAAGAAGCTACATAGTTAAGTATACATACGTATACTAAGTAGCTGATACAAAAGTTTGGCACGTTTTCCCCCCAGATTTTTTGAGATTTTGTTCCCCCAGGTCTTCATATCTCTGTTAATGCCCAAGGCATTGATTCTACTTCAAAAAATTAATTTGGAACAGAAAAACCCAAAGAGAAACTTATATGCGAAGAATTTTGGAAAAATCTTTGAATCCACTATTTCTATTCCCTTTCTCCCTCCAGAACATCCCACCATGATTTACTGAATGGTCATTCTGTAGCTGATGGAGAGTGAAGGGTTAAGAACTGGAGAAGCATCTGACTGTGTCCCTGTAGCCAGATGAAGAATGATTATATAATTCACTGAGACCTCTGGATGACTCTTTTGCATGTTAGCAGATGACAGCATCAGTCTGTGCTTGGCTATGAGGACACAGCCAAACACTTCTCTGACCTTCCCCAGTCTCCACTGGCCACTAAATGGCTGGGGGTGGGGGCTGCAATGAATCTGGGGTGTGCTGAATGGCCATCTGTCACTAGTACTGTTTGTGGAGCTATTATGCTACACTGTGCCATAAAGAAAATCAGTCAGGTTATATAAGAAATGAGTACATGGAGGCAGGAAATACATGCAAGTATATCAGGTATTATGCTTGGTTATAGGAATAGCTGACATGCTGAAGGACTGTATGAACTGGTACCAAGAAACTGTTACTACATCAACATATTATTCATTTATTTAAAACATTTCTATATTGCTTCTCCATCACCGAAATCCTGAAGTGATTTGTAGCAACAAAATAAGAAAATTCAATGAAAACAAAGTGATATAAAACTATCTATAGAAGCATTAAGCATTCTATCTGCATTATAGAATACATTTCAGCCTTTCGCTGTATACATGAAAAGTACCTTGCTTTTCATTCTTGCAACCCATCCCCTTCTGGTCGAAAACAAATTAGGTTTAAATAGTTAAAATTAAATTTGATAATTACTCTTTATAACATAGCATAGACAAAAAAAAAACTGTGACGTGAAACATTGTGTTCATTGCTGTGCAAGGTGGTCAGTAGTTCAAGCAATAGACATGTTGCATTGCAAAGAGTTTTTATAAGGAAATTTAATAAGTAATGATACATAAACACACACAAATATGTAAAGGATTTTTGTTACATGTCCAGCAACCTGATATCTATGATATATAATCCTTCATGATATGTTTCGTTTCCAGTGAATTGGTAAAGATTTTTATTACGGTGTCCTTAAAAATATATCTAACTGGCACAAGAGATTGTGATGTTATCTTTTATCATCAAAAATCATCAAAGTGGAAGGGACAGAGACTTGAATTGTATTAGAAGTCCAAACTAGAGTAGACCTATTGCATCAGTGAGATTGATAAAACTGTTTACTCACAATTCAACAATTGAGTTAACAGGTTTACTCTGGCTGGGATTACCAATTAGCATGGGTGGCAATTGTGTAGTCCAGGGGCCACGTGTGATCTTGGCAAAGGCAATGCAACCCTTGAGACCTCCACTGACCTCTCAAAAGGCTCTGGCATTCAATCAAAAAAAGTCATTTTTGCTGAAAAAAACTGTAAAGGATAAAAAAAAAATCTATTTCAGGGATTCCCCAACCCCAAAACAAGCCAATCCTTCCCCAATGACCCCAAAGGAAACTGGAAATGATGCATAGTCATTTCCCAAAATGGTGATTTGAACTATGTCTGTGGCCCTCCAGAGCTCAGCAAGAGCCAAAATTCAGGTGGGCTCCAGAATATGCCTGCCCTTGCAATAGGATTCAGGTGAGCTGCTAGAATCAAAGTCCTGTGGAAGTGTAAGAGGATGAGCTATTATGAAAAAACCAGTTAAAAATAAGAAAGAAAAGAAAGAAAATGTTCATTTTCCCTAGCATAATTTATAACTTCAAGGCAGATAAATGTCACTTCATGGTAAATGAAACATGAATTAGTGTTGTTAAAGACAAAGAAAATATTTTGATGATCTCAGTATGAACATAAATAAAGAAAAAAATACCTGTTTATTTTTAACATATAGACCACTTGTGGCTGATGGCTTCCATGTCAGTGGGTGACACAGAAGCACAAGTGCAGCATACATATATGTAAGTCACTTTTTTGATGGAACAGAGGAAAACTATTCTCTTGCCTTTACACTCCATCCAAAAACCTCCTACCTCCCAGCACTTGTGAACACCTGGGAAGGTCTGCCACTTCCCCTTCTTAACAAAGACCCTTTTCGCATGCCAGTCCTGTTGCAAAATGGCCTTGGGAGTGCTGCAGCATTGCAAGGACCGTTCCACATGATGTCCTTGCAATTGCATGACTTTCCCGAAGCCATTAGGCGGCGATCGCACAGTATATCATTTTTGGGCTCATTGATTGCACATCCCTCCCGTGCCCGACCCGCACTTACCTTCTGTGTGGAGCCTCCAAACATGCAGCCATCATGCCTTCTCCCCCAGTGCAGCCTGGGAAAGTACCTGGCTATGCTGCGGGAGGAAGGGGCAGAGCCCTAACGCTTCCTTCCACCCAGCATGGAGCTGGCACGGAGGGGAAGCGCAGGGGCACAAGTGCCTCTGCAACAGGCTTCTCGCATGATCCCCTCGCGATGACACTGGAACGAGGTAAGGTGCAAGAAGGGCCAGAGGGAAGGGTAAGAAAGGATAGGTGCTTCAGAGCACAATAGCTGCTCGGAGCTTTTAGGGAAAAGCAAGTATGGCCATTTCCACACTACACTCTTATAGCACAATTATTCCACTTTCAAATCCTATGGAATCCCGGGGTTTGCAGTTTAGGGAGGGGCCATACGTGCTATAAGTGCATCATGTGGAAACAGCCTCAGTTTCAGAGCACACCCTCATTTCTCTCCTTCACCACCCACTGTGTTGAGACTAGCTGCTTCTCCCTGGTCTGATTGTCTCCCTCCTTTCTCCCTTCCCCACTGGTAAAAAAGCAGTAGGTGTCTGTCCTGGATCTCGATGTCTACTCTACAATGAAAGAATGCAGAACTGCAGATTCAAAGCTATGCACGTTTGCAAGATCTTACCTTAGATTTTAACTTCAAATTTATTTGGACAATATTATTCAACACTTTGTGTAGATAAGATAAACCAGCATTCACTGTTCTTTAAGAAAACCTGGAAGAATAAAAATTAAAAAAAAAAACACCTGGAAGATAAGTTTCTCTTGTATTTGTGACAATAGACAATCAAACCATAGTAGTTTAATTGTTACCATTGTAGTAACAGAAGAGTGATATTAGATCTTACTGTATCTGCTGTCTGTTACAGACAATGGCATCAATTAAAACTGAACTTGTGTACACCTTAAAGGATCCTATTTAATAAAAGGATGTAGTCTTCTAGCCCGTGTTTATACTTGTATTAAACCAGAGAGCAACTTTAGAATTGATAAAGTAAAGGTTCTTATTTAATATAAGGATGTATTCTTTTAGCCCATATTTATACTTGTATTAAACCAGAGAGCAACCTTAGAATTGATAAAGAATGCCATATCATTGTGAATTTAAAATGAGCCTCTCCCACCAATTATAGAAATGCCAGTATTACCAACACATCAGCTATGCATGGAAGCTGCTACTTAAGCCAAGACATTGACTGGAATGTCATGGGTGTATCATGCCCTTGTCTCTGCAGAATATTGGATAGCAATCTTGTTGACTAAGAAGAGTCAAGAGATACATGAATACAGTGAGGCATAAAAAGGTGCAACTGTGACAGACATGGCCTGTAGTTGGGATGCCATGGTTTGAAAATGAATCAGTAAGAAACAAAGACCATTTCTGACTACACTGCTATAGTGTTATTACTCCACTTTCAATGTCATGTGGAATTCTGAGGTTTGTAGTTTACAGAGGCCAAAGAATTCTCTGACTGAGAATTCTAAAGGCCCATCTCTAAACTGTAAACCCCAGGAGTCCACAGGCTGTTGAAAGTGGAATAATAGTACTATAACAGTTTAATGCAGAAATAGCCATTGTCTCCACTTGAGTGCTTTTCATTCCACAATTCAAAGTAAACATCTTCATTATTCCATTGTAAATGTATTTATTTATTAACGGCTCTGGTTTTTATATTTGTGGACTTATCTGTTGCAGAAGATAATGGTATCACTAGCACAGTACTCATGTACATATCCACTGCATGATTTTTCAGTAGATCTCTCCCTACACTTAATATCCCTCATTTCATTTTATAAAGTTTTGAAAAGAAGAAAGAGGGATAGGTAGAATTTATATCCCCACCCTGCTTACTAGGTCACTGGTGACAGCAGTAGTCAACCATCTCATCCTATTGCTTCTCTTTCTTCACTTTCAACACCATGGGTATGTTTGCTGCTTGAGCGTGAAGTTCAGTGAAATCATACCTGCCATCTTCCTAGAATGTCTCCTTGGATTCCATGTGCGGGCCAGAGCCACACTGTGTTAGGGAGTAGAAGATGGTTCACAAATGTGTGGAGCTTTGCTTCGTAGCATTGTACACTGGCAACATCTCTCCCCATCTCGGAGCCTTTTCCTCCTTCTCCTCCAGTTTTGCATAGTGGGTACAATGCTGTGGAACAAAGCGTACCAGTGTATGCTGGTACAGGTCCTTTCCCACCTACCAGATGCAACTCACAGATATGACCACAGTTGCAGTATGAAAGCAATTCAACCTGCAATGAATCTCTTGGGAAAGTGAACAAGGAGTTTATTTATATAGTTTAGGTTTTAAATATATCCAAAACATATCCCAAATCTGCCTGAAGACATTATTCATGTGTAAGCTACATATAGATTAACATTTGACAGCTCTACTACAGATTGTTAGATGACATGTTGTTGACAGTTACCATTTGCAAATTAAAATGTCTATTTTCAAAGGGCAGTCTCAAAAGTAATGTAAAAAGAAGGCAAAACATTCAGAATTAAATAGGCGCCGTGATTTAAGTGTTGGACTAGAACATTGGAAGGCCAGGGTTTGGATCTCCTCTTAGCCATGGAAACCCACTGGGTGACCTTGGGCAAGTCACACTCTCTCAGCCTCTGAAGAAGGCAAAGACACCCCCCCCGCAAAGAAATTTTGAATTACAAACTCTGTAACAGGTACACCTTAGAGCTGCCTCAAGTCAGAAACAACTTGAAAGCACACAAGAACAGAGAACAGGATGAATAATTCCATCGGTCAGAGTTTTGACACTCTCTTTTAACAATGGATAAATAAAGAGCTCTGAATGGTGATAGTATCAATATCATTTTATGATTGTGTTTAGTTTGCTTTAGCCACTTTAATGAGGGGTTAATGAACAAGAAAACTGAGATGTGATTAAAATGTTTCGGTTTTTATTGAGGTGTTGCTTACACGTAATTAGGAAACTGGAAATTACGAAATTAGGAAATTTAGACATACAGATGTTTAATGTGCTGTTGAAGATCAATAAATGAAAAAAAAACTCTTCAGATTCTTGTAGCACTAGATTTTTATCATTTATTCAGGCATACTTTGTGAGTGACCCAGTTTGTAATATGGTTTGAGTTAGTGCTTTGCTTATTCATCTCCTAGTAAACAGTAATTAATGTAAACTGCAAAAAACAAATTACCAGCTTGTGCCAAAAACAATAATAGATCTATGTACTAGCTTGACAGAAAAGTCCATTGTAAGTAGAATTATCATAAGCTTTAATCATATTCAAATTTCCTATAAGACAGTTGAAGCACCTGGTAAAGAATTTTGTTTGTCCTTATCTGCTCTCATGAAATTACCTATAAAAGGGTAGACCTGACAAGACTTTTAGCCCATGGAACGAGATTTCATATGCTTTTAATCTACTTGTGGGAACACTCTAAATAGTCTTCATAGTAGACAAAAACAGTCAAACAAAACCGTTTTTTCCATATCTGACAAAGAGGAGTCGCACAAATTGGCTGGACTAAGCTGGGAAGAGGAAGAGCCACACTGGCCAAAGTTCTGTCCAGTCCACCAAAATCTTATCTAAGCCAGCGGTATGCTCATACAATAGTCAGTTACTTGCCCACAGACAAAATATATGCGCAATAGCACACTGCCTCTGGTTTTTCCCAGCAACTGAAATAGAGAAGCAGACTTCTCTAATAAGGTCAACCCTGCACATTTGTGGTTTCACTTTCATGGATTTGATTATTTGTGAGCTTCTACAGCCCATGTCACCCGCACCTCATGTGCTTCTTTTCCAGAAGAAACTTCCTTCTTGGCAACTCCAATCAGGCCACATAGCCCTTTAAAAAAACCACCTCTGGTCCTCTTCTTTCTCCTCCACCAGCTGCTGCCTGGCCAGCTCAGTTTCTCAGCACTACAAACTCTCTCCTGATGCCACCCACACACTCAAGGAAAAAGATGGGCAAGAGAGAAGATGTATAGGATCACCATGCCAACTCCCCCCCCTTTCCATCTCCTTTCCCTGACCTGGGCCCTTTCCGCACCTTACCTTTTCACGGAGGTGGGGGGTGGCGGTCTCACAAGCAGCCTCTTGCACAAGGTGCTCACTTCACTTCTGCTTCCTCACCGCAGCTGGCTTGCCAGTCGTGTGAAACCCCCCCCCGCCCCTTCCTACTGCAGCACAACCTGGGAATTGCAGGTTAGCGCTGAGGCAGGAAGCGCGACCAGCCCAGCTCCCGATGCACCACAGGCTGAGACCTAGTGGGGAGAACAGGCATCCACAGACCAAACCAGGGCCCTTTTTGCATGCTGTTTCTAAAGCGAAAGGGCCCCTTGAGCGCGCAGGTAAGTGTGCACGGGCCCCGGGAGCATTGCACAACCACACACCATTTTCAGCTTTAAGCCAAAAATGAAAAGGTGTGTGGTCCGCTTGAGGCTCTTGAGCATCGCGTTAATGGGAGTGCATCGTATGGACTGCTCCTCCCATTTATGCGACGCTCAAGGGGCCCTTTCGCTTTAGAAACAGCATGCGAAAAGGGCCCTGGTTTGGTCCCTGGATGCCTGTTCTCCCCACTAGGTCTCAGCCCCCTTCCCACAGACACACATTTTTATATTGTGATTTTTCTAGTGAATGTGGAAGGCCAACTGTTGTAAAGGGAATATATGTTCATACTGACTGATAGGCACTGCTTGTCCCATGCTCCATAAATTTGTCCAGTTCTCCTTTAAATCCCAGTAGGTTGATGGCTATGTCCTGCTTCTCCTCACTGTGTTTCTCAGCTAATAGCCACCAGCTTTGCACCTTTCTCTTGGAAGGTAGTTGCTCCATGAACTGAGTGTGTTGTGTAGTGGCTTCAATGTTGAACCAGGACAGCAGGATAACAGGGTGTGAATTCCCACTCAACTGTGAAAACCCACTGAGTGTCCTAGGATAGGCCACACTTTTTAAGCCTTAATGGGAAGCAAGGGCAAACCTCCTCAGAATAAATCTTGCCAAGAAAACCCTAGGAAAGGGTTGCCATAGTCAGAGCAACAAAGGCCATTTCCACACTACACTGTTATAGTGCTATTATTCCACATTCAACATCCTAGGGAATCCTTGGGTTTGCAGTTTAGGGAGGGGCTTTTAGAATTCCCAGCAGAGAGCTCTTTGGCCTCAGTAATCTACAAACCCCAGGATACCCTAGGATGTTGAAAGTGGAATAATAGCATTATTAAGATCGGAAATGGCCAAAGTTTTGTCATGATCAGTTTGATTTCCCTTTATGTACCTTTTCCAGCAATACAACATCCTTTTCAAATATTGATTACCACATTTGAAATAATGTGCAAGAACTATATCTCAAGTGTGGTTGCACCATATATTTGTATAAGGCAGGGCTGGACAACTGTGGAAATTAAAATCATAGAATCATAGAAGTGCAGAGTTGGAAGAGACCACGGGGCCATCCGGTTCAAGTCCCTGCCATACAGGAACCCACATTAAAGCACTCCTGACAGATGGTCATCCAGCCTCTGCTTAAAAACCTTCAAAGAAGGAGGCTCCACCACACTCCAAGGCAGCATATTCTGGACAGCATTGACTGTTAGGAAGTTCTTCCTGAGGTTCAAGTGGAATCTCCTTTCCTGCAGCTTGAATCCATTGCTCCTTGTCCTAGGTTCTGAAGTGGCAGAAAACAAGTCCGTTCCCTCCTCAACATGACATCCCTTCAGATATTTAAACATGGCTATTGTGTCCCCTCTTAACCTTCTCTTCTGCAGATTAAACATCCTCAGCTCCCTAAGCCACTCCTCATAGGGCATGGCCTCCAGAGCCTTCACCATTTTGGCCACCCTCCTCTGGACACACTACAGCTTGTCAATACCCTTGTTGAAATGAGGTGCCCAGAACTGGACACAGGATTCCAGATGAGGTCTAATCAAAGCAGTATAGAGTGGTACCATTACAGGTTAGGGGGGTACATTAGTCTCCCAGGAGACCTAGAGGGTTATACCCCCACCTCACCCACTCCCACAAAAGAAATCAAACTTTTTGCCCCCAAGGAGACAAGAGGACATTTTTACTATGTTTTTGGGCCTTCCCTGGCCATTTTCAGCCCAGGAGATGACTTATTTTTAACAATAGTGATTAAAAATAATTTCATGTTCATTTCCTACATCAAAAAGTTCTTTCCTGGGCCTAAATTAACCCTGTCTAGGCTCAAAACATGGTGGAAATGCCCCCTGTACCTCCAGAGCACTTTTTGGGCAAAAAATTGCTTGACCGCTGAGGGACCTGGGGGGATATCCATATGTGGTAGAAATGCTCCCCATGTTTCCTAGAGAACTTTAGGGGGGATTTTGGAACAAAACAAATCTTACCTTCTCCCCCAGAAGATCCTGGGGGCCATAACAATTGCTCTGGGGCCACATGTCACCTGCAGGCCACATTTTGACCACTTCTGGTATAAGGGCTGCATGATATCAGCTATCAATCCTGGCAGCAAGGAGTAATCTAATGCTGGATAGATTCCAATGGGATAGTAACAGAACACCATGTGCCACAAATTGCTCCCAGCTAAAACTATTCCACCTAGTCCATCATATTATTTATTATCTGCAGCTTTTGCTGGACACTTGCACTTCAGTTTCATAGCCTTTGTTTGGTATTTAGTATTATTTGGTATTAATCTCAAACAGCTATTCTAAAACAGCCACAGGCCATGCAACAAAGACATAGGCACAGGAATCCTACAAGAACCCCAAATGTCAATTTTTGCCTCAGATCTACTCAAGCAATTTCATTTACAGGACCTAATAACACTAGTAATCACAATAGGTATTCATTCCCCTCCCCGTTTTTCAGTTTGATATACACACAGCAAATGACGGTAGCCACCTCTGCTTTTAGTATGAGACAAGAGCTCAGTCTGTAAACAAAATAATCAATGAACACAAATCTATCATTTGAAATTGGCAATGCCAAGGAATTAGTGAGACAAAAGCCATTTCCGCACGAGGGAATGAGAATGTGCCAGTGCATCATCTCACGGAGGTCGTCTGCACCTTGGAGCGGACTAGATCTGGACTACTTACCTGAGATCCGCACCTCAGTCCTCTCCGAAACGCCCCCAACTGGTCCTCCAGCATGCTTTTTAAAGAACGGTAGAAAACCATTCTTTAATTTTTCAGAACACGCCATTGCGTTCCTGCTCACTTATGCAGATTCGCAGGCTTGCACCAATGTGAGCCTGCAAACTGTGAAGGGCGGGCTTTAGGTGTGGCAAGCTTCAGCGGTTGGTTGGGACCCGTGAACAACCGGAAGCCGCCATTTTGAAGCCGGAGCAGTGTGGATCTAAGACCTCGCACTGCTCCAATTCACCCTGGACAAGACGGAGGAGCCCTGTGGAAGGGCTTAAGGGACAGTCTGCGTTGGTCCATGCCCAGAAGATCTGATGAGTAGCGGCACAGAGCAATTCCCTTGCCTCATGCAGAAATGCCCAAAGTTTCAGGTTCCCAGGATACATCTAGAGACTTGAAATTCTTCTTTCTCCAGCAAAGGAATTTTAAAGAGAGGTACAGATAATAGAAATGCTGGGCAAGATAATAAACAGTATTCATTCTGTGGAGGGGTCCAGAGATTTTAATCATCTGTTGGGATGGGGAAGATTGGAAGGATGGCTTGTCTTTCCAAATATGGTGGCTGAAGTTTTTTATATTTTCTTTTCTTTTATTCTTTTCTTTTCATTATTTTCTTTGTGAGGATGTGTGAGATGTGCTGCTGTCAGTCTCCCCCAATACTACAGTAGAGAGATTCATTTGAGTTGCTGTCCAACAGTGTAATCTCCGGTATGGCACCCCAGGTGGGGGCCCCCAGATATCACTTTGATATCATCTAATTCGGCCTTAGCTGGACCTGCTTTCAGTCACCTCATTCCACGTGTTTGCGAGGTTCTCCGGACAAGCATGGACATGAGTGCGGCCACTAATTGCTTTCACATTCCAGACTCTTTTGAGGCCAGCAACCTAAGCTTTGCTCCCAGCTTCAGGGAACTTCCACATGCAAATTTCACAATAGCTGTGCGGCTCTCAGCAGAGCCAGCCCGGTAAACAAGGCATTTGCATATTGGCTATACTATTGTCATCAAGCGTTAAGCTCATCATGTTAAATTGGACCTTTCCAAATCCTTTGTCCAGCGCCAAAACTCCTTTTGTTCTCACCTGGTTTGCCATAGCCAAAGGGTACCTCCTCCCCTATAAAAACCCCTCATTTTCAAACGGTCTTCGGACTGCTTTGGACTGCCATCCCGCCCTGCTGCTGGTCGTCGAAAGGAACTCCCCTCAGCCAGCACGCTGAGCTTTCTTCTTGGAACCCCATCTCTCTTTCTCCAAGGACAATGAGACCAGGTGTCATATTGCCTACCCTTAAGCTCTCCAATTCCGTTTCCCAGTTAGTTAGAGTGTGTGTGTTAAAAAAAAAAAGAATTGCTTAGGAAATCAGAAACAAAACACTAAATGCTTGGAAAACTTTTACCCACAACACTGGTCATTATGCTCCTTTGTGCCTTATGGAAGCATAATGCACAGATGAAAGATTGATACATAACAATAAAGTTTTATTCCTATCTAATCACACAAAAAAAGTGTGTGTGTGTTATTTATTTTCTTTTGCGTTTCAATAAAACTGTTATTTTTGGTTACTTTTAAAACCTGCGTGCCTGTTCCCTGACCTGAAGCTGTAGACATTGGGTTTAAAGGTCCTTGCAAAGTTACCCTGCCTCTCATTAGCCAAAAGAGTGCTCCAGCTAATTTTCCCCAATTGGTATTTTAATTGGCAATCTGGGCGTCCCGCCTGGGACCCCCCAAAACACAGGGTAACAACAGGGCTTTGAAGATGGTGGCACCAAAAATAAACAACTCTTTTCCACAAAACAAACCCCAGCATGTTGTGGGGAATTTTTGTCCTACCAGATCAAAGCCCCCTTGTTCCCAAAACCACTGAGAAAAAGCAATTGGGGAAATTCCCCATGATTCCCCTCAAAACAAGACTTTTCTCTACTACACTTATTGTGTACAAGATTAATTACAAGAACAGTCCATCAATGTGCCTGTGTTTTAAGGTGGAGAGGCTGACTAGTGGTCTAAATTTCCATGCCTGCATATCTTCTTAACATTTCTGCTTTAAACCAACTGTTTTTCTATTTGGAAAATATTCAATAAATACAATATTAGCATATTGGTATATATTGAGTTTATTCAGTCACTAAATATACTGTTCTCAACCTGTAATGTTCCACCACCTTCCCAGAGACGTTTGATGAGAATAAGGGAGAGGGCCTTCCTCGTGTTGTTCCTAGACTTTTGAATTCCTCTTGGTGGGGGGAAGGAGGTTGGGAGTCTCCCTCTTGTTATCTTTAATCAAAACTTTTTTTTTTATTCTAACAGGCTTTTAGAACTTGACTGCAACAGGCTTTTAATGGAGTAGTCTTTCTGCTTTGTTTTGTAATCTTCTGTTTTTTAATTAATTTTTCAACTGTTTTAGATCTATAAATTATTTAATTGCATTTTATACTTTCATACATTTTGCTGGTGTTTTTGTATGCATTGTTATAATGTATTTTTTAAATATCTTGTAAGACACTCTTAATCCCCACATTGGACAAAGGGTGAGATATAAATGGATAAAATATCATCTTCATCTACACTGCTCAGTAGTTTTATTTCTTTAAAAATGTGTTCATCATTTCATTCTATAGGTATACCAGAAAACAAAACAAAATGAGTATATAAACAAATTACTCATTTCACTTATTGCATTATACAGATTGAAGGTAGTAGCGATGGTAGTGTGAAGTTCCATGGTAGAGAAATGACTGCTTCCTAAATGTGTGGCCTTCAGCCTTTCTATAAACTTCTTTTAAAGCCCAAGGAAGTTGTCATGAAGTAACTCCCCCAGTGGATAGCCAGGCAGAACAATTAAGATAGGTGTAATGGAAATGACAAAAACAAAACAAAACAAAACATGAACAACAGCCTTGTTATCTTACTACAAGCACAAAAACAATAGCCCTGGAGGTGAAGCAGGAAAATGGAAGTTCCTTTCATGGGGAAAGAAAATCTAAGAGACAGTGGAGGACAGATTTTTTTCCCCCACAGCACCAGTTTGGAGAAAGAATTTCTAAGTGAAAGATTTCTAGAGCAAGAAGTGAGAATGCCTCACTCTATGCAATTCCCATTACATTAACTTTAGCAAACTGCAAGACCAAATGGCCACATATCCACTGGTTCTTTACTATACTGAAAACCCTTCCATTAATATATGCCAAGAGTCAAGCAGTTCCATGTATTAATCCTTCATATTAACAAATGAGTTGTCACATGCAGTGTATAAATTTATTCTTTGCCTTGGTTATGGCTGTCTTGATAAGTTGAAATGAAACGTGTGCCTTAAAACATTACTTTTAAAGTGGCATGTCAGTCTTTTCTGCACAGTGGTCTCTTAATTCTAACATGCTGCCAAGTTATTTGGCCTGTTTTGATGCTACAGCAAATTGGCAATCACAACTAACATTTCCACTATAGTAACCAGAGCTCTGTCTGGACAAAACTACTAGAAGAAAATCTCCAGAAAGTACAATTCACACACATGTGCCATGTACTGCTCAGTTGTAAAAATCACACAGGGTACATGAATGTGAACCACACTTTCAGGAGACTTGTCCATACAAAACTCTCATTTCTTTAGTAGAAATGTCCTTAAGTGAGTTATTATATTCATGAATTATTTGTAAGAATGGATCCTGGCCTTCTTCCTACAAGTTTTTGACTAGCGGGAGCTCAGAGTGTCCTTTCCAAAAACTGCTGTGGACTTCCTGTGTTAGCCTCACTTTGGCTAGAATAATTGTTCCTAAGGTTGACCTCATTTATTCTGTTCTGTTGTCTAGTCAACAACAAGAAAGATATTGCACTCAAGAGAATGTCTTGCACAACACTACTTAGTCCAGTGAATAAAACCTCAAATATGCATATAATCCAGATATGTCAGTAGTCAAGACAGCTCTTTACACCCCCAGGTCTTTGCAATGAATATATAGTGGACATAACCAACTGTGACACTTTTACAACTATGGGGTTATTCTTTGCAAGCCAAAAGCTTTTACAAACTAATTCTGTAACTATCCCAGAGGAACTGTTCCATACTTGCTACATAAAGTACAAAGGACTGACAGCTGAAGTGCTGTGGTGGGCAAGCTTGTGAGCCATGAAGCCCTCAGTTCCCATCTTGCCTTAGCCTTAAACTTACTACAAAGTCAGACTACTCTCAATCTCACTTCCATTTGTAATATGGAGGGGCTGATAATAATGGCCTTGCTTGCTGAAGTGCTATATAGCTTCTAATAGAGGTAGTAGGCTTACATTTGTGAGTGTTAGCAACCTTTTCATGTCATTACTTCCATCCAGCCTCTGCTTAAAAATCTCCAAAGAAGGAGACTCCACCACACTCTGAGGCAGCATATTCTACTGCTGGACAGCTCTAACCATCAGGAAGTTCTTCCTGAGGTTTAGGTGGAATCTCCTTTCCTGCAGCTTGAATATGTTGCTCCTTGTCCTAGTCTCTGGAGCTGCAGAAAACAAGCCCACTCCCTCCTCGACATGACATCCTTTCAAATATTTAAACATGGCTATCATGTCCCCTCTTAATCTTCTCTTGGGCAGACTAAACATACCCAGCTCCCTAAGTCTTTCCTCATAGGGCATGGCTTCCAGACCCCTCACCGTTTTGGTTGCTCTCCTCTGGACACGCTCCAGCTTGTTGATATCCTGCTTGAATTGAGGTGCCCAGAACTGGACACAGTATTCCAAGTGAGGTCTAATCTATGCAGAATAGAGTGATACCATTACCGTCCTTGATCTAGACACCATCCTCCTATTGATGTAACCAAGAATGACGTTGGCTTTCTTGATTGCTCTATCACACTACTGAAGAATGTATGCATAAATTTGACTATGCACAAGTACTGTAAAAAAAGCTACTTTTATACATTTTATAAAAAAGAAGCTTATTTCTTTTCTCTGCTAGACCATGGAGGGGTATGTGGGACTGGACGCTGTTCAGCTTCTGCTTTGCCAATTTGACTACTTTGTCTGCGATATCCACTGCTATTTCTTACACTTCCCACCACTGAGATCACTTTTTTTTTTTACCTCAGTCTTGAGAGTCGCCTGCAGATGGAGCCACAAAATGGCAACTTGGTTGGAATTGAAAGAGTTGCAGTTAAACACTGCATCTTATGATGGGTCACATACCAGACTACTCACCTGTGTGTATGTATGTGCCTTCAAGTTGCCTACTGATTCATAGTGACCCCATGAATTTTATATTGATTTTTTAGGTAACGAATACTCAAAAACGGTTTTGCCAGTTCCTCCCTTGAAAGTCATCAGTTGCCCTGATTAGGTTTTGCAAATTCAGGGCTATGGCTTCTTGACTGGCTCACTGACTCTACCTGTAGTGTGGTCTTCTTTTCCCATTCCTTTCTATGTTATCAAGCATTATAGTCTTTTCCAGTGAGTCAGAATTTCTCATGATATGTCCAAAGTATGACAGCCACAGCTTAGCCATCTTTACTTCTAGTGAGACTTCAGGTATGATTTGCTCTAGAACCCCTTCATTTTCTTTTTAGTAGTTCAAAGAACTCTTATCCAGCACATTTCAAATGGACTGATTTTCTTCCTCTTCTGCTGCATAGAACCTAACCACCATATTCAAATAAGGTCCACCAAACTCTTCCCTCCTACATAGAAATACTTCACAGAAATTTACCTGCCAGTTTTTATTTCACAGGTGATCCTACAATCCCATTACCAAAAATACTTTATTTCCTCTAAAAGCTCAACTTTTCCTGTTCCTTTCTTGACAATATTTTCTTCTAAACTGCAGGGCTTATTCATAGCTACAAATTATGGAAATAAAATATGACAAACTGAGTGAAAAGTGAGGATATTGCTGTGCAATCATGATGACTCATGCCTGCTCAGCATGACTCTCTGAGATTACATGCACCAGACTATGAAGCAAAGAGTATTGCTTCAGTTCCTGACCCAGTCAGGAACTGCAAGGGACGACATTTCATGAGCAACGTTGCCCATATGATGGACTGACTGCTCTTTTCACTCTGCTTTGCAATTTTGTTATGTTATTTCCTGCCTTGTTTTCAGTTCAGTTCAAATGACTCAGGCTGCATAAATAACAACTAGTAGTTCTCATAACTGCAACCATGTTCATATTGAATGTCTTCCGACGAAATACAATTTATTTCACACTCTGCAGTAGGTTTGCAGGAAAATAGCTAAAAGTGAAGACAAAGAAAACTAAATCCACCTAATTTTGTGTTCAAACAGAAAGTCTTTTGATAGGCAGTCCACTTCCAAGTCTACAACCTTCAAAGCTAGAGAATATGACAGCTTCCTGCTGAGGCCCTTTGGGCATGTGGGGGGGAAATGCCTGAAAACTCCCGAAAACAGAACTTACCAGTGGCCGGGCGAGTCCATCACCATGCGGAGCAGCGCGAGTTCGCTGCTCTGCAATCCTCCGGAGTCCCAAATTGCGACTGCCAGAGAAGCTCCCCGGCCAGAAGCCCACCCCTGGCAGATCTGCTGGCATGTACTTGTGTGCACCTGCAAATCTGCTTCGGAGCCGGGCGACGGGGCGGCATGGGGTTGTGCGCTCTGTGCTTTTTAAAAACCTCTAAAAAGAGTTTTTTTAAAAACACACTGCGCGACCAGTTCCAGTCACTCCTGTGTGGATTGAGGTGTGGAACTACAAAAAGTAGTCCACCCCAGTCCACTCTATGGTGCAGAAGACCTCCGTTGGAGGTCGCTCTGCATCATTTTAAAATACTAATGCGGAAATGGCCTGAGATTCCAAGATTGTCAGAAATGGTGTATACATATGAGAAGAGAATCACAACAGGGCAATACTACACAATCACCCACATATCCTTGAACTGTCCAGTTTGGCAGGGAGAGTCCCAATTAATCCTCCATCCTCCCACTTTGTCAACTGCTTTTAAAATGTCCCAGGCCCTTTCCACAACTTATCTTTTTCTGAAGCCATCATGCAAGGATCCAGGGAAAGCCTCTTCTGGGAGGCAATCACTTCTGCTGCACTCCCCTCCGCACCGGCTGCCTGCTGGATGGGAGGAAGCGCAGCACAGCAGTTTCCCAGGCTGCGCTGGAGGAAGAAGCGCAGCCATTGCATTTCCTGCCATTCTGCACAACAGGTAAGTGGAAGAGGGAGGTGGGAAGACTCTGCAATCACATGTCATTTACAGGAGAAACTCAAACATGTTTAATCCACGACTGCAACAGGATGGCCACGGGATGGCCACAGGATCATGACAACGTCACACAGAACTGTCATCGTAATCCCATGGCCATCCCATGGTCATTGAAGGTTGGAGGTGGTGTGTGAAAAAGGCCCCCGTTTCTCTCTCTTCCTCCCACGTTCTTTCTTTGTCCTAGCTTATTTCAGTTGCTGTAAACAAAATTCAAATTTCAAAGGTAGTTTGTACTGAATTAACTCATCAGGACAGAAAAGGAGAGGTAGAATTCTCCTTCTGTGTTGGCTCAGGCAAAAGCAGACTGCTGCAGCCTCATTAGCTTGTGTAGTCTTCTGCATTAATAGCTTCTGCCCTCTCTATCACACTATGATGTTACTTGGTTACACATTTTCACTTTTAATCTGTGAAATGTTAGAGGATATGTACCCAACTATGTCATTAACTGGCCATGGAGTCATCTTTTTGTTGGACTTCCCAAAAACTGTTTTAGTGCCTTACAAGGAAATGAGGATTGTTTGTGGAAGTGAAACATCTTCAGGCAGGGAGGCACAAATTAAAAAACAAAATGAAAACATACCACAGGTCACTGAGGAAAGTGCTGATGAAATTGTGGAATAAGCAGAGGTTAAAGCCTGAGAGAAGTACGTACCCCTATCTGTTGGCCCTGCAGTGAAGAAGAAAAAGGATCTTTGTTTTCAAAAGCATCAGCTATTTCAATTTCGCTTTGTCTGTAAGCCCCTGCAAAAGATTGCATTAATCACATTATTTTGCTTCATGCTGCCAAATTGAAATACTGCTGGGGTTTCAGTTCTCACTAATACAGTTATTCTTCAAGCAATGCTCATTAACATAGTGGCAATAACTAATACGCTGGAAGGCAAAACCTTTGCACTTGTGAACAGCTAGCTAATCCGACAGTTCAACAGTGTGATATTATTAATGCTTCACTGACATCATGGGAGTAGTCTTGAACATATGAAGGATGCAGACACACTTGGCAACAATTTCTGGGAAAATGCTTGATAAGCCTTTCATTACAGTCATGATTTGAGAATTTAATTTTGAATCACAATTGCTCTGCCACAAAGTAGAAATCTGTTGCTTATTACCAAAACTGCAACTGTGTAGCATAACTGTGTTAGTTTACACTGGATTTTAACTTTTGGGGGTTTATTCTGAGTACTTTAAAGCACTTCATGTATACAAAGTTAAAATGTCAGTAGCAGAGCTGGGAAAAGTTACTTTTTCAGGTTTCTGGGAATTGCTATTTAAAAAGTAGCTTTTCCAAACTCTTTGTAATGATAAATAATTTTTCCCTTGTCAGATATTTTATTGAGTCATTCTGCTGGGTTATTTAACTCCTTTAATTCCAGAAAGCAGACGGTAGAATGGAAATAAATTATGCTCAGTTTCCCATTGTTGATGAAATGCAAATATGAATAAAGAGAAATGTCAACACAGGTAACAATTCAGATCACTTGTGTTTATAACCATCACTGCAGTGGGGGCATAATTCACTGTCTGTGGCATTTTCTCATATGTGTGTTATGCTACTGTGTTACAAATATTATAGTATCTTCAGTCATTTCAGGATCAATCAAGATAGTCCAAACAACCTTTCTAACATGTTAGTTCTGTGATGTCACCTTCATCTTCCTATAGATTCTTTCCAGTGGTTGGTCCCAGGCAATGAACTCTGTCTCCCTTTCTCTGCTCCTTCCTTTCCTCACCAAGTAAAAATCTTTTGGCTACTAACCAGTAGCCACAAAAGCTCTTTTAGTGGGAGGGGGCACTGTAGTTTGATCCACAAATGCTTTTGATGTTTAAAATACTTCAAAATTGTTTTAAATTAGCTCTTTTTTAATTAGATTAACATAAAAAATTTTAACTAGGAGGAATCGCATATCGGGGAAAAAGTGGAAGAGTGAGTGAGTGAGTGAGTGAGTGAGTGAGTGAGTGAGTGGTTAAGAATCCATGTGCATATGTGGAAACAGGAAGCAAATGGATGGATTTTAAAAACATCAGGCAGTATTTCAGACAAGTTTCTTCTGGGTCACAGAAAGTTGCAGTTTAGAGGATACAGTTCTTAATGACTAACAAAAAGTACTATTTTAATTATATGGCAAAATGTTTTAGCTTCAACTGAATAAGGTAGTACATTTTGGCATGGTGCATTAGCTTCCCCTGAAGAATGTAGAGCTGAAAGTTCTTGCCATGACATTCAAATCTTTCTGTTTCGACAGTCACTGTGATTTATATGTATAGTCATTCTTTCTGTTTCTGTCTTGCCCTCCCGCCCCTTGCCTTCCTGTCTTCTTAGCTCCATACTGCTATTGCCAAATCTCCAAAATGTAAGCAGGGATGATATTTCCTTGCCTTCTTGAAACTTTCAGTAGTTGTAGGGATCAGCATTGTGATAACTGAACTATTCACTGTAAACTCTGTATCAAGCAGCTGGGTGTGTAACTAACCAAACATCACATCTGGGAGACTGTGAATCACTTAGGAAGGCATAACACATGGTTTGTATTTGGTTGATCAGAAGTTACATATTGATATTGCTGAAGTTATCTATTAATGTGCATATATATTATATACTTATGTGCAAACACACACAATATATATACACAATAAATACACACACATATTAAATATATAGTGATGTGTGTATGTATATGTGTGTTATCTCACTATATATTGATATAGTTATATATTGATGTAGATGCCAAATGGTCTAAATCTTAGATCCATTTAGCAGCCATCATCCAAACAGCAACCACATTTGTGGTGATTCAGATTGTTAAGACTATGACAGGAAAAATAGCACCATTCCTCTACCCAGAGGAAGTTCCATGTTTCTGATAAACCATACATTTATAAACTGTACATTTATTGTCCTCATCAGTCCTAAGCAGAAGAAAAATCATAATGCTGATATCTATGCAATATAAATTTTCCTACTACTTCTTCTAAAAATATTCTTAGAAGCCAAGATATTCCATTTCATTCCATTAGTGTGGACTATAAACAGGTGTATCCCTGGATGCTTGCCAGAAATCTAATATGATAGAGTAGTTGGTTTGTTTCACTGTATGAAGACTCTCAGCATTAAGCAGGTTAAGATGTTGAAGAAACAACTTGCATTGGTGTTTCTGTATTTCTAGCAATAACATTCTGGAGGGTGTCTCAGACAGGATTTGAGTGTTTCTGAAACCTGGGACTTATATAAAAGGACAATAGTTTTTCTCATCTGTTCCCATAATGTGAAGGCTGGCCTCTTAAATTGTTGTTGTTGTGTGCATTCAAATCATTTCTGACTTATGGTGACCCTAAGGCAAACTTATCATGGGGTTTTCTGGGACTGAGAGTTGGTGATGTGCTCAAGATCACCCAGCGGATTTCCAGGGTTCGATCTCCAGGACCATAGTCCAATGCTCAAACCACTATGCCATGCTAGTTCTCTGCATCCTAAATTCTCCTCCCCAATTACCCTCAAAGTAGGTGATTTCCAATTCCCATAGGGCCTCATCCCTTGCTTGTGTTATTCACACATATGCTCCAGGTAGTAATAGAGGACCTAACTGGGTGCAGCAAATTCCTTTGGAACAAAGTAGTGAAGGATTGCTTTCTGATAAACAAATGGAACATAAGGACTAGGAATGCATTACCAACATCTATTCATTTTTCTCTTCTAGGCAGCTGCCTATATTGTCAGACCACTGCTATAGGCCTGCACACAAGCTTGGTAGTGTTTTGTTTTGTTTTGGTTTGGTTTTCACTTTCAGCTTCTCTCTTCCCTAGCCTCAAGTCTATCCAAAACCCACTGCATAGACATGCCTTCCATCTATCTTCTTTACCAAGTATGAATGAAGTTTTCCCCATGGTCTCATTCTTTGCTATATTTTCCTGTTTATTTTTCATATACAAAGATTTACTATTTCTGGTATGTGACATATTTAAAAACTAAAGTTTAATAGCATTAGTCTGCCCCTTGAGTATAGGAAGCTGTCAATCTGGCTTGAACTGGCAGATGTGCTTTTACAGCTGGAGTTCCATTGAGAATCTTTATGTTCTTCCCCCGCTGGGAGCAAAGTAATGCATCAAACAGCAAGGTATTTCATTGGGTAACTCTCAGCTCAAACTTTCAAAAACCTGGGAAATTTGCTAAGAAGGCCGAGGGGTCCTCAGATATTTTTCCGAAGGGCATTAACCAATGAAGTAACCAATTAAAAGAGTAAAAATTAAACACGTTATCTTTTGAAGATTATGAAAAACAGAGCAGAGGTAAGGGTGTTATCCTGAGATCTTTGTGTAGAAAATCCAGAAGGAATCAATGTCTTCCTTCAGTCACGTAAGGAGAAAAAATAATTATCTCTCTTTTTTTTCAAGCGGAGTCTTCTACTATCAACCCAAAGTGCTGTTTGACCTTTCTCACCTGAGTTAATACTTCTTGGGAAGAACAGTGGATTGTTTTCTTCTGCAAAAAAACACTACAGGAAAGTTCTATATACTTACAAATCTTATATTCATGATTAAGGCTACTAATTCTATCAGAAATGTGGTTAATAATAGGAAATTGCTTCTCTCTGTAAAGGAGAGATGGGCAACTGTGCTAAGGGGTGGGGCAAATTTCACCTCGTTCCCTTCCTGCGGCTAGACCAGCATGTTACCAGTGACCTGAAAATGATGTCACATATGGTTTGTTTGTTTGTTTTTTCATTTGTTACCTTGAGTCAGGTTCATGGGAGGGAAGGAAGGAAGGAAGCAAGCAAGCAAGCAAGCAAGCTGTGCTGTGGTTCCAGGCTGTTTGATGCTACCTTTATAATGGGAAATTGTCCAAAAATTGTTCTGGTGAAGAAGTCCTTAGAGTCATGAAAATAAGGGTGGCAAACAGTTCAAAAGTCACACTTTTCCTATGCTTGCTAAACCAAAGCAACTAGTTAACTGGAATAGTGAAAATAATACAAAGAAATCAAGGGGTGTGTGAGTGTGTGTAGCTAGCAGCACACTCCTTTGTGTGTCTACTAAATAAGTTCTACTGGATTCAGTGGGCTTACTCCCAAGTGAGGTTGCATAACTTTTAAATACCCAGAAGTCTGGTTTTTAAAATCAAGAACAACAGGAGACAAATTCTGACAATCAGTGGACCTTATTACACTGCATACTCATAGCATTATGATTCCACATTCCACATGGCAACGTCTCATGGAATCCTGTGATTTGCCTTCAGGAAAGAGTATATTCTCAGCCAAAGAGCTCTAGTGGTCCCTCAGCCTACAAACTCCAGGATTACATAAACAGAGCTATGATGAAATCATAGTGCTATAATTGTGTAATGTGAAAGGGCCCAGTGTGTGTAGGGGACACAGAATTGAACAATGATCTGACAGACAAAGATTAAAATCCCCAATCATTTGTAAAGTTCATCCTGACTTGTTTCTCAAGGATAAAATATGAGGAGAAATTATCAAGCAGGAACAGAAGCCATTTCCCACAATGGAGATACATTGTTGGGGGTCCATGAACCATGCTTTCACATGACATCATTGCAGTCCCACTTCCAAAGCTTCCCCACCAGTTGCAATCATGGGATATTCCACTAATGGAAAAAAATCCATTAATGGCCCACGATCGTGCAATGCTCCCATTGCCAGCGGCCATACAGAATTGGCAGAAGTGCAATGTAGGCACTTCCTTCCCCAGTACAGCAAGGAAAGAGGCCAGCTACACTGCGAAGGAAGGTATGTGTCATTTGCTCTCCCATCCACAGGCAGCTGGCCAAGTGCAAAGGGGGGCATTGGGGACACACTTCCATCCTGGCAAAGGCACTGTCGGGATGACACTGGGATGACATTGGAAAAGGGTAAGATGCAGAAATGGCCAGAATTATGTATATGATTGGAGCATCTTATTGGAGAGGTAGAATACAACAAATGTTTTAGTAATAACTTTGAGCTACACAATGTTGAGCAACTGGCATCATTTAGTTCCTTCAGCATTCTGGGGCCACATTTGCAGTTTTACCCAAAGGTTATATGGCAATGGTATACCCACCTGCTCCACATCCACACATGGGGTATAGACATCTGCAAGTAAAAGCATGCATAGGCTAGTGTGTGCACAGGCTTTCCAGATCATGCAGTATCTAGAATATGATCAGAAACTGCTTAAAGAACTTCCACTGAAATAATGGAACAGTAGAATTGCATGTTACAAAATAAGCACAGGATCCCAAACCCCATGTTTTCCTCTGATGGAGGGCACCTGCCGGGAAGGATTAAAAGGTAGGGCAGAGAATTTAACTCCCCTGCATTTTCTCAGACAACTTCTCCCCACATCTGTTTTCCCTCCGGTCACCGCCGAGATCTGAAATAAGACTACTAGGGACTGGAAAGGGATATTAGGGACATCTGATAGTTGAATTTTAAAAAAGTAAGAATCCTTTTGCTTATTCCTTCTAGTGCCCTTCCTACCCCTTCACTTCTAAGTAAATCAGTAAATGAAATTTCTCTTTAGTAAATACTATTTGGCAACATATTTCTACAGTTATTTGCACATGAAGGAATATAAGCCACTTATGATGTGGGGATTTTAAGAACTCCAAGAACGTGATACATTTGAACAGACAGATCCAAGAAACAGATGTTTGTAACTTTTTGAATAATGATGCAGAGGAATGCTGCTCAGGCATCTTATTTAAGGAAGGCCTTCCGTCAGCCAGCTGTGAAATTGCTCAGTAAATTAAGTGATACTAAATGATTAACTGGAAGGGTCAGCTCCCTCTGAAAGTAATTCCTTATAGAAAGTGGTGCAGAAAGTGCTACTGTTGATCTCCGAGGGTTAGTGCTGAAGTCTCCTGAGACAACACATAGATAATATCTGAACGTTTGTTTGGAGTAGAAACAAACTGAGGTCACTCTTCAAGACAACAAACTGTCTGCTGCATTCTCTGACCCTGAAAGGTTAGAGTTGAGGAATTTCCTGACGGGATTCTGTTTGGTCTAACATTTTTTATGAAAATATCAGGGGAATAGTCAGAGAAAATGCAGGATTATTTTCAACACAGTTGTAAAATGAAGTTGTCTTTTCAAAATACTTACAGAGCCTATGTTTTTCAAACCCACATTAATGGGATGGTAGAATGAAATTTCTTCTTTGTTTCTTTGAAAATGCACAACTGACATCTTATTTTCATGAACCTTTTGATTTTAGCATTCAGCTCCAACATTTGCAATAAAGTCAAAGCCTAAAGTTTTTAATGCTGAAACTACTACACATTCTAAAGTAGCTAAGTAATTTTTCCAAACTACACATTCTTGAATAGCTAAGTGATTAACTCTTTGTAGGCTCAAAGTTATAAGTCTTCTTCTATAAAAAGTAGCGTGTGCAAATGTAGTCACATGTAGACTTGCAATGATAATGACATGATCCTTACAATAATTCTTGCCCAGTTACGTGTATCAAGGAGCATTACATTAACATATGACTTCTTCCTTTTTCCTGCAGTTGATTAGATCTTTTGGAGCATAGATTATTAGCAAGAAACTGATGAACATAATGAAATTTTGGAAATAATAAAAGTTCTATAACCTCCCTCTCAAAAGGACACATTGGCAAAATTCACCTGAAAAGACATGATGTCACACTCAAAAATATTTGTTTATTTAATTATGGCCTCTCCTTCATGTGCAAAAGAATGGTGGTACACATGACAATTTCATTAAAAAGCAATAGCTTAAAACTATCAACCTAAAGGGACACGTTCCTAAATCCTGCAGGTGGATTATATGATCATAACAGTCTAGGCAATGGTGGCAGGAATTCAAAGGCCTTGGGTGCAGTAGCCATGAAGGTAATAAACTACTGGAGAAATAAGCTGCTTGGAGCCAACATATGTGGTCTGTCTTATCTCACTACTGCTGCCCAATTTGGGGGTGGGGTGGGCAAGTGCAGCTGCTAGTGTAGCATGTTGACTGGGCCAGCAGTCAAACCCAAAACCCAAAAATGGTGACCAAGATCCTCCATTGTCCAGTGTGATGTAACAGTTTACAAGTAGAACTCTGCTATGGCTCCCTTTTTGCCACTCCCGGACTCATGTTTTTACTGTGATAGCCATGCTGCCAAATGCTCATTCTGTGCCTCGTGCAGAGCATGGGGGATCTGGTTATGGAGCCTAGCCAGATGCAGGCCAATGACATCTTCTGCTGAGATCTGCCCAGGTCCTCTAGCAGTAGTCCAAAGAAGTAACTTTTGCAAGCTCTGCTTTTGAGTTGTGAATGGCTGGTCAGGTGAAGACTGCTATCTGCAGGTACAATGGGTTAAAATACAAAAGTCACTGTGGTCAATGGCTGGTATTCTGTCACTGGGTTACAACGCACTATCATAGCCCCCCTTTTTGGTCACTGTGGAGTTTGGAATTCTATTTCAACAGCGAAATGATCAAAATCTCCCCCATCCTCCTCTCAAAAATGACCATTTCTGTGTTGTTGAGGAGGATCTGTGGAAATGCATCCATCTATTTTCTTGGAACTGTTGTGTCCAGGGCAGACCAGACAATTAATCAACAAGTGGCAGAGCAGGGCTTACTCACAAAGCAAGAGTGGGGCTTGTTCAAACAAAGTCCAGGTTCCAGAGTGAACAGATCCACAGGGCAAATCTGAGTTATTGTCCAATAGGCAGAGGTTCAAGGTAGTCATGATGCAAGAGAACACAGCGCAGGGCTTTAATGACCAGGAAGATCAGTTGTTGACCCTGGAAGGGAAGGGCCAGCTGACAGTCTTTTATCTTACTAATGCTATTGCCACAGGTATTCTCTCATTAGGGCTCATTTCTTATTTAAATGCACTGAGCCGCGAACCCCTCTTTCTGACGTCATCTCTCTTGCAAGATAAGAGTCTGTGTTGTCTTGTCTCCAGCTATTTGTTCTCCCTGCTCAGGCCCTTGCTGTTGTTTGATATCTTCTCCTGAGCAAGCTTCTGGAGAAACTTCTGCCTCTGGGGAAACTTCCGCCTCGGATTCAGAATCCTCCTCCTCACTGTCAGAGTCTCCAAGGCAGGGCATGACAGACACTGCAAGGGCATCAACTGCAGAAACTTCCCAAGCACCCCTGAAACTCCCTGTGTACACTTTGTGGCAGCATGTCCAACTAAAGGAAAATAGCTGGATGCATTTCTATTGAACCTCCTGTTCTCCAACGATCTAGAAATGGCAGTATTGCAGAAAGGGCTGCATTTCTTAAAAGGTGGATTGCAGGGGATAGAACTGGGAGGTATAGGTAGGAAGACATTGCTATGAGACGCATAAATGTCTCCCAATACAGGATTCCAGTCAGTACTATTACTATGCTGTACACCCCCACTGCATGATATAATTGGCAATTTAATTGGCTCAGAAAATACAAATCATACACCATTATCACTGAACAGCCATGCTGGCAAAGATGACTGACTGAACATATGCAAAAGTAGGTCGCATAGGACCTCAGAGCATGACCAGGTCATATCAGTTGGGAAGCTCTGATGCTGAGGAGCTTGCAGTAATCCTCTCAACCTTCAAACTCAATAGCACATGAAGTTGTCTCAACAGTACAACCAATGGTCATCAACCTGTTTCCCCTTCCTGCTGAAATTCTCTTTTGTTTCCTCACCTGCCCAGACATTAAGAAGCTATCACAATTCTCATCAATGCTTTGTCACCTAATGCTAAAGCCATTAGCCCATTCCACACCCCATTGTTTGTTCTGCCGTTAACACCTTCCCCTTCAGGGCAAAAACAAGGTACTTAAACCTTGACTCTGAGCCAGACAACTCGCAGTACACTGGGCATAGGCCATCATTCTGCTGTTCAGATTCCCATTCTTGTGCTACCCTTGGACACTTAATCTGAGCCACACCTCTTCATCTCTTCTCTGCAGGATAGGTAAAATATCACACTTTACCCCAAACTTCTGGCTATCCCAATTTTCCTTCCTTTCCTTTGGTTAGCCTTGTGTGGTTGTCAGACTGCTTTTAATCTTGAACTGATGTCCCTGCATTAGTACTGGTATACAAAGGTAGAAAGATCTTGCAAGGCTACCTCCCTCTTGAAGGCCTCCCTTTGAGCTAATAATTCCCCATTGTTCCATGAAGGCACTGGCACTGTTAGTGGACCTCTGTGTCACCCACCTTTGGGGTACAATACTGTTCTGTGGACCAATGCTGTGATTCAGTATAACCACATTACAACTGCACATGATCTCATGATCATGTCATCACTGCTCTGTTTTGCTTTTAAATTAAATATCAAGATGCCAAGGCCAGACATGAGGGACAATTGTAAATACCACAGTAATTGCATGATCAATTACCTTTTTTTCACACGGTATTTGAAGTTTTTTGAAAGAGACAATTGCTAATTACCATGTGTATTAATTACCATGTGTATTGGGCCCTAGGGAAGCTTCCTATATTCCTATACTGCTGGAATTTACATAAAATCATTGTGACTAGTCACCACCATCAATAATTCGCTTAATAATTTTTAAAACCATCTGAGTAGTTACAACTACCACACTTTGGAAGGTCTGTACATGAGTCATATGTTGGGATGATTAAAGGACAGTGCAATGGTTATGAAAGATATATGGACATTAGAAAGCATAGCCTGAAATAACAAGAATTGTTTTAATGTAATCTTTTAATAGTGGCCATGTCACATTTTACAGCACATGATAGATGAGCAAGGACATAGATGACCTTGATGCTCCACCATGTGTAAAATATCCATGAATCAGCAAGTATGTGAACCAGCTTTTGGTGCTGTTATCTCTAAAAAATGTGTGCCTCCACCCAGATGTCCCCCCCCCAATATTATATCAAGTGATATTCTACCCTCTAGGTCTTTCCTTCTCTCTGATGCCCACTCACTTATTTGCACAAGACTCTGGTATGATGTCAATATAGCTGTTAGAATTGACCACTGAGATATGTGTGTGTGTGTGTGTTCATGTGAGCAATAAATACCCCCAAAGCCTTCCATGTTCATTTCAGGATTGGGTGAAATTCTACAGGCACATCTTAAGTTGAACAATAGAGATTTGGACAAGATGAAAATGCACTTTTTTATTCACAAACTCACAGCACAGAAATGTACTCGAAAAAAGAAAAGCAATGCAGACATTTAGCACAAAAGGAAACACCTATGTATTTTTTTTTAAAAGTCCCATTTTGAGAATGTATTTAAGTTTTGTTTGCCTCTTTAGCAAATAAACTCCTCTGCAGTCTTGTTTTTTTAAAAAATTTAAATAATTTTTTTTAAAAAAATCCCTCTCTCAGAAAGTATAAGATCTCAGTCTTATTGACCTGTTTAAGCATTCTCAGAGTAGGTACTGTATTTGCATATAAATGAGGTGATATTAATGGACTTGCCATGACAGATTAGAAAAGACTTTTGCATTGTATACACAGGTTCATTTCCTGTAAAATCAATCCCACTAAGTTCTGGTTCATTAAGTGAAAGTTATGATACGCTGCTTGATTTCACTGCTCCCACCACTGTGGCACAACAAAAATACTTGAGAGTGAAAGAAACCATGAATACAAAGTTCTGTATTCCTGACCATGCATGCACTCAGAATAGGGGGGATGGAAGAAAGGTAACACAAGATTCTTATATTTTTTTAAAAAAATATATTTTTGGTACTAGAAAGTCACATTCACTGTGGACAAAACACAGACTCTTGTAAAATGGAATTGTCTGGCTAAAAGCCGGCTTCTGCTAACTACTGTACTCCCAAGGCACTCTCAGCCTACTTAATGAGAATGATTCTAAAAACATTTGTGGAATGTGTGGAAGGATCAAGTCTAACTAAATGGTTCAGAATAGCTGCAGTTATCTGTCTTGTTCGTGGACTTCACTGATTTAGGCATTGATCAAGTTTCAAATGCCTATAACTTTCTAAGCCTGTAAAACCCAGAAGACTTCAAATCCTGGCTCTGCTGTAGGGCAGCTGATCTGATCCAAAAGAACGTTCCATATATAATAGAAAATGTGTGTGTGTGTGTAAAATATCTCTCTGATCACTGGGAATTCTAGAACAGTCCAGGAAAAAGAGCAGTTTTGCAAACTTTTTGTTTGTCTGACAAGTTTTACTGTTCCTAATTCCAAGCATCTTTGTATACATAGTCAGTAGAAGAACCAATTAATGCAGAGGAGGGAGTGGGATGTAAGAATTCCGAGAAGCAATCGTTCCTCTTTCTTTTTAATTAATATGTGACCTTTAGCAACTCATTTACAGAGCCATTTTGAGCATGACCTCTGCTTGACTTTTGGACCAAAAAGCAAACTGAAAATAACAACACATACACATATCCTAGCATAGTTTTTAAAGGTGCAAACACATGTGCTTATACTTTAACATCTCAGTGATCTCTGCATACAAGTATTAGATCTACTCAAGTGCTTACAGGTGTTTATGAAAGCAACCTTCTCTTGTGAATATTGTATATTTAGAGAGATAAAAGAAGCAGTGTCTCTGGGACAATGGACATCTAAGTCTTGATCACAGAGACTGAGTCTAAGTAATTCCTTTTCCACATTCAGTGGAAAAAAATATGTACTTCAAACAGCCCCAGAAACACCAACAAAGACACAAGTCAACTCAAGTCTGTTTCCTTAGCTGAATGACACTTCCCCTGTTGTATATTTGTTCCATGTGCTTAGGAGCTGGAAAATATTGAACATCCTAGCAGGGTGAAGGGTGAAATCATCCCAAGCTGTTGTTGTTGTATGCCTTCAAGTCATTTCCAAGATATAGCAAGGTGAGTGTATCACATGGTTTTCTGTGGCTGAGAGTATGTGAAGCACCCAAGGTCACTCCATGGGATTCCACGGCAGAAGGTGGATTAGAGCCCTAGTTTCCACAGTTGATGTCCAACAGTCAAACCACTATACCATGATCGGGGAACTTTAAAAGCCCTTCTAAAAAGGAGCTTCTTTTCAGAGGCTTTTTAAACTGAAGTATACCTATACGGTGCCAAAAACTCTATTCATTTTTGGTTATGGCTCCATTTGCCATCAGATGTGGCTCTGCCCCACTCTTGCCTACAGCTTCCTGTGGAATTTCCCAGTCTCAGCGTTTCTTCATAAGGAAAGGATTCCCCATTTCTGTCATAAAGATAAGAGCAGAACACAGACACATTCTGGATCTGATATATTGAACAATTTCGTAATGAATCTGTGACTGCCATGACATTGCCAGGTATTTCATCAGTCTATGCACCTCAATATGCCTTATGTTACCTGAGGGTAAACTAAAAAGAAAAAGAAAAAGGCCTGACATCTCAAGCAGACAGCACAACTGCTTGCTGTGTTTATGCTGTTATTTTTCTTTCCATGGTATATCAGCATACAGTTTTCTGTGAACTGTTTTTAATCTACTTTGCAAATCACTTCTTAGTGTATTTATTTAGAAGTAAGTCCCACTGAGTTTAATGAGACTTTTGGGGTTTGGGGGGTTGTTTGTTTTTTGGAATGTATAAGTGGGATTTCACTCTAAGACTTTAGTTTTGATATCAGATCAACAGAATGGAATGTGTTGATCTGTCAAGCATTTGCCATCTGCCATCGGACTGCAGTATCTGTTGGTCAGTTTCCTTCCATATCTCTGTGTCAGTAAGTTGGCAAATAAATATGGATATTTTTGTCATCTGATGGGGAGGAACCAAATTCTGGTCCTGTGAGACTGACCTTAAGATATTGCTATCATTTTATCTGGGCTACAAGTACAGAGAGGTTGCTTAGCAAATAGTTTCCAACAAAGTAATCCCTAGCAGATTTGTCTAGTATTTTAAATTCTTGTGCTGTATCATGAAACAAGCCTTATTTTGTCTTTCCAGCAAGCAAGTGAAACTGCCTGTTTCATAAACACAATCATGTTGTTTTTATTACTATCAACATTTCTTGTTAAGTTGAAAGTTAGGAGCCAGATCCACAGCATGCTGAAATGATTGTGAAAGAAAGAAAGAAAGAAAGAAAGAAAGAAAGAAAGAAAGAAAGAAAGAAAGAGGGAGAGGGAAGGAGGGAGGGAGGGAAACAGACGGAAATGGTCAAATGTCATCAGTGATCACGGCAAAATTTCTGAATTATGTTTTTACTGCAAAGCACATTGAGGTTCCAAATACATATTACTTTATTTCAAAATGGCAAAATCTGTCAAAGATCTTCATTATTTTTTTTAAAAAGTAGTGATGTGCCAGTCCTAAAGGTGCTCTGTCCTGCAAATAGCTGCAAGTTACTCTGCAGTTATAAAATGGAAACTGTTACGTCCCTTCATATATGTGTGTGTGCTTCAGCCTAGCTTCCCTAAAATTATGAATTTGTCAAAAGGACATACATGAATAACTTTGGAGCACTGCTGTTTGTCTTTGCACCTTTCACCAATGCTGCCATGCTAGAACTTTCTTAAGAAAACAAAAATAATGATCATAGACAATTTACATCATTTTAAAACAGACAATGAAGACATTGAAACAGTTAAATATTTCCCATGCCTTGGCTCAATAATGAATCAGAATGGAGACTGTAGTCAAGAAATCAGAAGACCGGGACTTGGAAGGGAAGAGAGGAAGGAACTGGACAAGATATACAAGTGTAAAGATATATCATTGAATACTAAAGTCAGGATTGTCCATACCGTTGTATTTCTGTCTTTTATGTATGGTTGTAAAAGCTGAACAGGGAAGGAAGCTGATAGGACAAAAATCTACTGATTGTATATAGGTGCTGGGAGAGCGCTCTACAGATACCACAGACACTTTAAAAAGGACAAATAAATGGATCAGAGGACAAATCAAGCATGAATTTTCCCTAGGAGCCAAGATGACTAAACTGAGACTGTCGTACTTTAGACGTATCATGAGAAGACATGACACATCAGAAAAGACAGTAATGCTTGGTTAAATAGAAGGCAGTAGGAAAAGAGGACACCACATTAAAGGTAGACAGATTCAGTCAGGGAAGGCATGGCCCTAAGTTGTACATGATGCCTCCTAACAGTACAAAAGTAATGTCAGAAACCTTAAAACATCCAAGAAGAAATCCTGCTCTGTGATTCTTCTCATGTAGTTGAATGTTGTCAGTAACCGTGTACTTTCTTGTGGCCCTGCAGTCATTTTATGTCTCACAAAACTAATATGCATCACCACTATATTCATAAGAAAACTAACAGGAAAAGGGGTGACGTGCTCAAAACTGAAACAATACACACACATACACAAATACACACATACCAATTACAACATTCTAGGAAGTGGCAGCTTTTGTCTCCAACTGAAAAACTAAAATAAGAAAAGAGGTAAAGGTTAGGAATTTGAGAAACATACCCAGTTAGGCTCTCTTTTACTTTTGTTTGGGTCATATTTTGTTATGCAAGGCATTCAGCTGAACAGTAATGGAGTAAACCTAGAGTGTCTGTAAGGCACAGAAGCCAAGAAAAGATTTCAAGAAGTACTTGAAGAAAAAGAATGTAGCTTTAAAGTATCGTTAAAAGAACATCAGGCTAGTTTAGTCTGCTCTTGTGTCACAATTTACAAAAGCCTGACTTTTCATATTTTAAGAATTCAGGTATGTTTGCACTACCACTTAAAGCAAACTATTCAAGTTTTCTGCAGAACAATTCTTGATTTGCTTTTCTTCCATTTACATCCATTTTCTCTTCCACAAAAATGCTGTGCTTGTTTGATTGCCCTAGCATGTTGACTCCGTGCTGAAGTTAGAGATTAATTTTAAAGCAATTGTTTTTACAATTGCTTCAAACACCAAAAGTTTTCATCCCCCATTTCCTTGGAACAGTAATTTAATGGAATTGAAATTTTCAACTACTTTTCTTCAATATTTTATCAACCTTTTCCACTACTTTTCTTTAATATTTTATCAACTTTCTCCATAGATTAACACAGTCTTTAAGTGTGCTACCAAAAGTTAGATAGTGGTGGCTATTGTTATCTTACTCATCTGTGTAACTCTACCATTGCTTCATAAAACTATAATGGTAAAACTAGTGATGTAGACTCGAGTCAATAGACTTGGATTTAAGTCGTTTCAGTGACCTGACTCGGCCATAAATGATGGACTGAATTGACTGAACTTGAGACTTGTATATTTTTAATGACTGACTTGATGCCCTTGGTTCAATAACATAATGCATTCATCTAGAAACCTGACTACTTTGAACAAGGCCTCCATCTCTTTTTGCCTACTAGTCACATGACAATCTCTCTCAAGCCCAAAGTGTGGGTACCTTTCTCAGAGGGGAACAGCAAATGGGTTAGGCAATGGGCTTGAGGCAGGCTTGAGGTCTGCTCAGTAACCTGTCCCAGCAACATATTGGAAGAGCCTTCCAAAACGTTTCCTAAGAGCAAAAGACAAGACTCACCCCCAGAGTGCGTATCGCAGAGAGGAACAGCAAATGTGTTAGGTAATGGGCTCGAGGAAGAAGGAGCCTTCCTTCTAAGTCTTTTGAATCTTCAGTAATGGGGAGTAAGATAGGATCCTATTCCCCACTTCCAAAGCTGCAGATGGCAAAATTGCAAATGTGGAGAGCCAACTCTGCTTAAATTGGTTCTTGTGGGTTTTTCGGGCTTTGAGACTGTGTTCTGGTTGTATTTTCTCCTGACGTTTTGCCTGCATCTGTGGCCAAATTAAATGTGGAATTTAAATTTAAATTTAAATGTGGAAGAACTTCATGTGAAAATGAACATGGCAGTGGCCTGTCAAAAACTGTCAACACAGAAGAAATCATCAACAGAATTAATGATATAGCTATGCAAGAGCAATGAGTGACCATCAGGAATATAGTACAGGAAACAGATGTTTCATACCATACGGTATACACAATATTGACAAAAGAATTGGACATGAATGTTAACAGCCACACAAAAGCAAATGAGGATGATGCTTTGCAGGCGACATTTACAAACCTTTCAGGTGGACAAACAGAAATTCCTCAACAGATATGGGACAATGGATGAATTTGTTGGGAGTAGCAACCTTTGCATGCTTAATTAACTGGCTAGTTAGTTTGCATGTTTATTGTTGGCATAGAGAGATAGCTTAGAGAAAACTTTCTGTTTGTTTTGGTCAACACCTCTTCCTCCAGCACGTACACATTTTTTGTTCTTAAAAAGGTTCTCTTGCCATTTACATCTTTCCTTTTGTCTTCGCCTTTTGTCCTGAAAGCATGCCCTGATATCTCCTAGCAGGGATTATTTTCAGCAAGCATGTGAGTGCTTAATTTCTTCCTACTTTCTTCAAGAATTGAGCCTGTGTAGACTATGCACAAGATTTTGTGAGTAAACTATTATATATATTTAACCAAACTGTTTTTGCGTTAATTTTGAGCTAGATTAAGTGTGTTTGGGGTGGAGTGATAGAAGTGGGACTGGTAACTGTTCAACTTCCATTTTTGTGCAATTACTAAGATACTCTGCTGATTGAGAGTCTCATTACCAAAATCTCTCAATTCCCCAACAGAATCATGGCTCCACCACTATGACCCTGACACCAAATTGCAAAGTCTAAGAAATTCAGTCATGCCATCAGCAGGCAAGGTTATGCTGTCGGTTTTTTGGGATGCCAAAGGTGTCCCCTTGGTGGATTACAGGTCATGGAAAGTTGAGATAGGAAGTGCTTCTTCATCACAACAAGGCACCCAGCCACAGGTCTTGTGTTGCATTGGCTGCCATTCATAAAGAAGGCTTCGAATTGCTAGAACATCCACCGTATTCACCAGATCTGGCTCCCTGTGACCACAGACTGTTCCCAAAACTGAAGGAACACCTGTGTGGGAGGAGATTTTAATCAGATAATGAGATGATAGAAGCTGCAGATGCATGGTTTGCAAAGGTTGGACAAACCTTCTTCCAGGAAGCAGTTGAAATGTTAGAGGAGTGCTGGGACAAGTATATTCAACTTCAAGGAGACTATGTCGAAAAATGAGGTGGGAACATTGCCAGTTTTTACTCAAGAAATGGGTCAGGGTGAAGCATAAGAACCATCCCTCATACTTAAGCACCTAACAATGAGTGAAATCAGTAAGTTTCTTCTTAAAACTTTGGCAGAGAGTGGTATTACTGACATCCTTTCCTCTTCACTAGAAGTCTAGAGGGCACTTCAGAATCCTGAAGGTTTTTGCTGTAGTATCAGAGTGCCCTCTATATCCAACAGCACACTCCAAGTGATGTAACCATAGACCCATTGAAACAAATGAGTCAACCTCATTCTTTGTTGGACTTAGCAAAAACTGCACCCAAGAAGTAATATTACATAAATCTTCTAACTTATGGTCTATGGTGTCCAGCTGAGAGACATTCAGAAATAAATATCTAGGAAACAAGATGGGGTTTCTTATCTTCCATTAAACATAAACTTCATTGTGTAAATGAAGGAAGTAGTTGGGGATATGACTTTTGTGTCCCTATTCTGGTTTCTTAACCTTTTCTTATCTTTATACAAGGGGAAAAGCCATAGGCAAGTCAAAATCAGCCTCATTAAACTATTTTTTTTTGTGTGGGGGGGACTGATTTTCAACTCCTTAATCAGCTGTAATGTACTTACAATTATTTAAAAAACAAACAAACCAAGACTAATATTGAAGGGCATAACATGATGGTACAGATTCTATCTGAGTCTATGCTAGTAGATTTAAAGGATATTTGACATTATAGTCACTTATAAATCACTAGTGTGTTGGCCAGTCAGAAGAAATGATACTTCACCCAGGTTGCCTTCATTGTGAGACAATATAAAGGGTTTTTTTTTTCTTTATTTGTTTCTTTCAACTATCTCTAGGTTGCCATTTAGGATGAAGTCTACACCATATAGCTATAGCTTACATAAAACAGACATAGGCCTGAATACTACTGGTTCATCTCAAAAGGAGTAGACCTATTGAATCAGCTAGTCAATGATGAATCACAGTATATCTCATTAATTCAGTGGGTCTGTTCTAATGGAGACTCACCGTAGTGTGCACACCATAAAATACAATATCACAGTATAATAAAAAATAAACCAAAACAACAGTCCCACACAATTTTCCAGTCCAGCAACTTATTATCTGTAGAGCTTTGCTACTGGGATCATACCTAGATTTTGGGGGAGGTATATCCCAGTGGGGCTACTGTTGAAGCTTTCTCCATAGACTTTTTCATAATATGTAAGATAACTTAACCCGTGGGTCAAAGAGGAAATATTCTTTTTCTAACAGGACATTCTAGAACTCCTCTTTCTTACTTAGGCCTGTTGGTGTAATAGAGTAAATGGTGTTTATGAAAAAGATGACAATGGCTTTAATTCTTGCTTCCTAACTCACTTGGAAAGCTGGGAAAGTCATCCATATTTCTGTTCCACTGATTCATCATGAGGTGCACAAAAACAAGGTTATAGCTCTAGGAACAGCCAAGAATTCACTGATCCATATATTCTTTGAGCCTAACAAGGCCAGTAGCACAGCAACAAACAAAGCAGCAAGTAGGCTGTGCTTATCAAAGTGTCTGCATCAGCAAAACATTGTAGAATGCCTGTAGTCATCTGTGGCGTATGATTTTTGTGACATGTAATTTGTATCACACTGGGCAGATTCCTTGGATCCAAGAAGGATGGCTCAATACTGCTTCTAAAAATACTCAGAAAATTTGGCAATTAAAACATATTTCAGCTCACCCCTGAACACAAAAGACATATTTTTGCTCAGCTTCAGGGGAGCTGGAGGCTGAAAATGACATAAAACATTCTCAGATTTTGGCTCTGGAATTGTTCCTACAATTTGGGAACTAGAAAACAAAGAGAAACTATGTAAGAAAATCTTTATCCCCCTTGCCTGTTCCCTAGATTTACTGTTAAGAGATGCCGAAGCCTCTACCAAAACTAACACATAAGAAAATTAATCAAAGCTTTGGAGTCTTATTATTCAGTTCCAGTTAACAGAGAAAGATAGTCAAGATAACTATATCAAGGCCTTTCCAAATCCATTTTTGAAATAAATTTTATACACAGTACTGTACTTCTTAATAAGCACAATACAACACCAGTTGTCCTAGACTTATGCAACATATGCGGGGAGCTAGCAAAGGTTTTGGAATACTCCAAAGTAGGCTCTCATAGCAAGATAGTAATGACCTAGGACTCCTCAGATTTTCACAATGGGGAAACAGAAGGGATACTGGATGATTTTAGTGGCTCTGAAAATCTTTTAAGCACAACGAACTACTGGCTGTTGTTTCTAGAAGAAAGTTCTTATAGCATTACTTTCCATGGGACTTGTGTATGATGGCTTCTGAACAAGCTTTAATGAAATAAATGGGAGCTGTGTTGAAGCCATGCCGGATGGAACGCGGTACTAGCATACAAATAGACTGTCACTCTGTCTCATCCTTTATATCATTTTAATGAGCTATATATTGCATGAATTTATATTCAGAATGGAGATCCCATGCATTCCATTGTAAACCTCTAGTTCAGTATTTTAATATGTTCTCCAATGCAGAATACTTTGTCTGGACGACAGCCAGTTTAAGTGATTTCAGCAAATGGAGGAAATCTGGTTACCAGAATGGCTTAATATGTTATATCGTTGTTCAGACTTTTCTCTGTGTTAATATACGTGCTAATAATACAATATAATCAGTCCCAGACATCATATGAATGCTAATCTGTTATTGCTGAGATGTTTTCCAAGTTTTGGACCCATTCTAAAGTGTAATTTTCTTACAGAGCTGTACTACCAGTAGGCTAAGTAGATCAAATCTATTGATATAGGACAACATGCACATAGACAAGCTTTATATGACTTACTTGACTGTGAATTGGATTTGTTCCATGTTCATGTAAAAATAAAAACTTCTAAATGCATATTTTAATGCCAATATACCTTAAAACTTCAGGAATTGGAGAAGTTGTAAATAACAATACTTACATATTTCTTTTTGACAACAGATTGGAGCTATCATTTCTACCACAATCTGAGAACTAATTCATGTGGAGGAAGGTGGCAACAAAAAGAGGTTACTAAAATTGTATGAAAAACAATGGAAACTTGAAGTGACAATCCATAAGTGGAGAGGGGGGAAACTGACGGAGAAAACAAAATGAAAGAGATTAAAAGAAATGAGATTTTCCTGTGAAAAACCTTCAACAGCATGAACCAGCATGAAAACCAGCATGAAAATAAAATGAAGAAAATGAAAAATGAAAAAAACAAAAACAAAGAAAAGGCTCAAACTTCAACTACTGCTTCATCACTCAGTTTTTGTATCATCACACCACATTTGCTACCAAATCTCTCATAAGTGAATAAGCACATGAGAAATTTCTGCTTTGGTTCACATGTAATATCAAACCTTTTGTGGCATTATATGAATGGGTTTTTGCTTGCTTGCTTCCCTCCTGTCCTTGCTCTGTTTTTAATCCCTCATTTTCACTTCTGGACCCAGTTGTTGTTGAAATTGTTATTTGTTGGTCTATGTGTTAAGATATATTTATCATTTATTTTATTCAATATCTCATCTTCCTCTCAGAAAGATATATTTATTATTTATTTTATTCAATATCTCATCTTCCTCCTAGAAGAGGGACTCAAATCAATGACAAGTTTAAATTAAATTGTGTGTGTGTTTGTGTAGTGTGCGTGTGTGAGACACCAAGGCAAAGAAGGTGTTGAGTAGTTCTGCCTTTTCTCTGTTAGCATTTCACTGTTTTCTCCAGTAGTGGCCACCTCAGGAAACCGTCACTTCCAGCCCATTAACCAGCTCATCACGTTTACTTAGGGTCAGATCTAAAATAGCTGATTCCCTTGTTGCTTTTTCCACCTTCTGGTCAATGAAATTGTCTGCAAGGCAAGTGAAGAATTTGCAGGACTTGATACTCCTGGCAGAGTTTAACCTCCAATATTTGAAATATCCCATTACTACTACATATCTCCTTTCTGAATGTTTGGTCATCTGTTCCAGGAAGGCATCATCCAAGTCCTCAGACTGACTTGGGGTCTGTAGAAGACCCCCACAATGACATCACTGCTGTTTCTCTCCCTGTTAATTTTTACCCAGATGCTCTTGACCTGAATTCCAGGATTTCAATCATGGATCTCTTCATATATGTAAACATCCTTTGCATACAATGCTGCTACTACTCCTTTCCTGTTTGGTCTAGTTCTCTGAAATAAGGTATACCCCTCTATTACTACATTCCAATCATGAGACTTATCCTAGTTCTGCTATGTAAACAGAACATGTGAGTAATATCCTTTTATTCCTGTAGCACAGGGGAAGACTTACTGTGACCCTAACGTGAATCTATCAAAGGGGTTTTCTTAGCAGAATTTGTTAAAAGGGGTTTTGCCTTTGCTTTCCTTTGAGTCTGAGAGAATGTGACCCAGTGGGTTTTCATGGCTAAGCAGAGATTTAAACCCAGGTCTCCGAGAGTCCTAATCTAGCACTCAAACTACTATACTATGTTAGCTATCAGATTCATAAAAAAGATTTTCAGTAATATAACATTTCAGTTAAGGTTTCAGAAATGCAGTTAAGCATCCAAAGAAAAGGCAAAGCTACCAAGGGAATGGAAATATAGAAAATGTATGAACTCTGTGTACAAATGATTTTAATGTCTCACTCTGTCCAATGCAAAGAAATTGAGGACTGAAGGAAAGTATAATGGTGGCAGAAATATTATTTGGGAAAACAATGTTTTTATTTTTCCCAACCACAAAACTATATCCCTAGTCTTAACCAAAATGTATATTGTATATAGTGACTACTCGATCCCTGTTTTCCCCATGTTTGACATTTCTAAACCCTGGTCATACATGTGAGATGTCTTGATTAATAAGTCATGGCACAGAAGAACAGGCATGCTGCCTCTTTCCATGTCAATCTTATCTCATTAGACCAGCCCCTTGCTGGCCACATGCTGGGAAGAATTTCTGAAAGGGAAACTCATTCCACCTTCAATGGCCAGAATCCTGTTGGTGTCTTATGGATACAGAGGCTTCCCTATAGATGTGGTTGGACATTTTTATCTGATGCCTAATATCAGTTCAAGCTGAAGAAGTGGAGTTATATATGTGGTGGTCCCACATGTGTGGATACATATTCTCAGCTGGCACACTTCAGACTACCCCTGCCAAAATTGGTGATAGTACTCCTTATTGCCATTCAGCACAAGGAATCACTGTGTACCTCTGCATGCAAGGATTTATTAACTCAACTTCAGTGTCAAATCTCAGGCATAGGTTCCCGGCATGATTGAGAACCTTGACTCTGCAAGCATCTCAATCACAAGGGAAGCTGTTGAGCATGATGTATGCTCCTTTCTTTAGACCTCCACTCTCTGTATAAAAACAGCAAAGGCAAGAGATGACATGGCAGGCCAGTCAACATGGCATCACTTTCCTGTACCATAGTCTCACATTCAAAGAAACCTATAAACAACTCTAAAACACTGGGGCCCATTACAGAATTTAAACAAACAAAGGAACAAAAGATTAACACATCTTGGTTTAATAAGGCTTTCCATTAATTTGTCTGTGATATGTTCTAACTTAGTTCCAGGCTATCTGACAGAGTGTATCTGCTTGTATGATGGAGCATGAGGCCCTTTCCACACCATACTGGTCTCTGGCATTGTCCCAGTGTCATCCCAGCAGCAGCCCTGCCAGGATGAGAGCGCAGACACGAACTCTCCTCTGCACTGGCTGGTTCCCTGCTGAAGGAAGTGGGATGGATATGCCTCTTCCTTCTGCAGTGCAACTGAACATTTTCCCAGGTTGTGCTAGGGCAGGAAGCACCTCCATGGCACTTCCGGTGCTTCCACAGGCCAGGTAAATGTGGGAGAGTCGCTTGATCATTGATGGGGAAAACCTATCAATGATTTAATCCACGATTGCACCGCTGGGTGACAGGAAGACAGGACTACAATGATGTCATGCAGAAATATCATTGCAGTCCCACTCCTCTCCTGCCCCCATGCTGGGAGGCTCCTGTGGAAAGGGCCTGAGACTTGTCATCCCTTAGTCCTTTTCCAGAGAGGCTAAAATGGTTTTCTCTTTGTCATCTTTCCATCAGCTGGCAAAAGCTTTTTCATTCCAACCAACTTTTAAGAATGAAATTTTGAAAAAAAGAAAAGAAAAAGAGGGGGGTTTTCAGGAGGCTGGTTCCTCCTGAAACTGCAAACCCCAGGATTCCATAGGATGTTGAAAGTGGAATAATAGCGCTATAACAGTCTAGTGCAGAAATGGCCTGAAACTGAAGCTGTTTTAAGGCACACATATTAGACCTAATAGTGAGAAAACACTGTTAACTGATTTACACAACAAAAAATGTCCTTGCTTTTTGGTTATTACCATTTCTTGAAGCTTTCATGCTTCAAAAAACACTAATCTGGGAAATCAAAATGGAGTAGACATATTTCATTTCTAAAATAAAAACAAAAGATTTAATTAATTAGACTTGTCAAAATGTTTGGCTGTGGTTCAGATGAGAGATTACTTCTCATAAGCCATCTTCACAGAAGCAGCTAAGGGATGTGTGACTTCCATTGGGTCAAGCAATTTTATGCAAAAAGAAGGGAATGGATATGAAAAATGGAGAGCTAGTGGCTGGAATTTACTATCTCAGTTACAAATGTGTAACCTAGAGTGATAGATTCATGACTGGTGTTTACAGTCTCTATGTACTCACCAGTGTAGGAAATACATGGGGACCATGAAAATCCCCCAGTCACTACTTACCAAGCAGCAACCACTGTAAGTGAAAGATTTCTTCTCTCCTGTTGATTAGGAACAGCTAACTGTTGCTAGATGATAAAAGGCCTGGAACCATGCCCTATGAGGAGCAGCTTAGGGAGTTGGGTATGTTTAGCTTGGAAGAGAGAAGGTTAAGAGGTGACATAATAGCCATGTTTAAATATTTGAAGGGATTTCATCTGGAGGATGGAGCAAAGTTGTTTTCTGCTGCTCCAGAGATTAGGACACAAAGCAATGGTTTCTAGCTACAGAGAAAGAGATTATACCTAAATTTTATGAAGAATTTCCAGATCATAAGAGCATTTGACAGTAGAATCTGCTGTCTTGGAGTGTGGTGGAATCTCCTTCTTTGGAGGTTTTTAAGCAGAATCCAGACGGCCAACTGTTGGGAGTGCTTTGATGGTTAATTCCTGCATGGCAGGGGGTTGGACCCAGCGACCCTTGTGGTCTCTTCTAACTTATGATTCTATGATTCTATGAAACTCCAGTCACTCCATCTTCCCCACATCTCAGAACTCTCAGTACCACCTTCTCTTTTGCCACTTATACCCTCTTCTCCAGCAGTTGGGCTGAACATTTAACCTGTCAAAAATTTGGCCCAGCATTAGTATTACCGGAAGTATCAGTATCAGTTGGTGACTCCCATGTAATTGGCACAGTGAATTAATTCTGGATTTAATCCAAATTTTAAAGTAGCTATCAGAGGTGCTGAACCTATTTTGGGAGTTAGTGTAGAACCTTAGGGGAGATTCACTTCCCTACTTGCCTGGAAGCCCAAAGCTACCACTGGAAAGCATATGAGTTCCTAGTTCTCCCAGGGGCAGGAATAGCTACATTCTCATGATAATGACAGCATCTTTTGCATGTAAGCATGGATCCTAGGGACCATTCTATACTGAATCAGAATAATAATCTACCTAGTCTAGTACATCTTGCTTTGAACAGGCATCAACATTCCAGAGTCTAAAGCAGAGATCTGTATACTTCAAATAATGAGTGTGTTGGAAACTTTTGAGAACTATGCAACTGATTTGAAACTGTGAATGGGAAAAGTCTTAAGTTTTTAAATTAAAATGAGTGTTGGGCAGATTTTGCTCACCATGATTTGGAATTAGGCTTAGCACATGATCAGCTATTGGAAAATGTTTTCTCTGCTACTCAACTCAGTTTAGAAGTTTAGAAACATTGCTGCTCTTATGGTGACATTATTAAGATCACAGCTCCCACATTCTCCCTTAAGCCACTATTGCGCCCTCACATAAACTTGCACCCTTCTGCCACCACTTTTTCTTTATATAAAAATAATGAGGGTGGGAACTTTAGATTTCAACCAACGGCTGTAACCCTCTGCGTCTTTACTTATTCTATTAAAATCATTAGGCTAAACAACTATAATTCATAAACCATCAGATGCCTAGACAGAGTGAGGCAATTGCCTCAACCAGCAGATGCTAAAGCAGGGATATTGCCCAGCTGTTCATCTCAGGATTCTGACTATTTCTTTTATTTTAGGGACAAAGCTGTATGTCCCATTCAGTCTGCCGTTCAGCCCATAAACTAGTCTTAATGGCTTCCACTGACAGCATTAATGTTCAGTTTCTGCATAGGGAATATAGTCAGTGCCATTTTGTCCTTGCCTCAAGCAGCAAAATGTCACTGGCCAGCTTTGTAAACTACACTTCCAGGTACAAGAAGGCATACTGATCCCATCCTTTAGTTTGAGTGCAAGTAGTTTGGTTTAAGAAGGAGGTCATAACCTTTTTAGCTCAATTGTAAAGGTTCCAGAGCTAAAGCTTCAATATACTACTGTGGGATAAGCAGGCATCTCAGTAGCTAATAATTACTCATATTCTTTCATGTTAGTTCTACTAAAATGACCTTAGCATACAATTCAGATGAAAGAGTTATTTCCACCGTTATAGACAAAGGGATATATTTATGCTGACTTCAGCTGCACATTCCTTAAGTTGGTTTTATATGAAATGAGGGGTCATTCTTTAAAGTAAATCTCCTCGGTATTAAGAATGCCACTGAACAAATGTTTCCTGTTTGATACAGAAAAAGGTGATGAATACAAAATCCCAAGCCTATCAGGCCTTTGGAACTGCTTAAAATCAGGGATAAGTAACAAATTATAGCTAAGTGTTTAAGAACAGAGCCTATGTATATAATATGAACCAAAAAGTACCAGGCACTCAAGACATCAAATGTCAAAGAGTCCATTTAAGATTCTTGTACAAATTCCCTCATGATTCTATGATCAGTAACAGATTTATAAGATTAAAAGGAGTGCTAAAATGCCAGTATCTTCACCAAACTCAGAAGGAAAAGTCAACTGGGATACAGCTGAAATATATTCTGCATAATCTCCAATGTGACATAGAAAGAAAGAAAAATATTCATTTCTGGGGATGAAATGAAGGAAAACATTATTTATTCTACTAGGGGGAGGACAACTCTTGGAAGTGAGAAATCAGTAGTACTGTTACCTCAGTGGCCCTGCCAGTAACCAGGTTTCTGTGCAGTTCGAAAGCAAAACCAAGTAGCAAAATGATCCTATTTTAAAATGAGGAACAACACTGTTGGTTCACTGTAATTACATTTGCTTATTTGTTAGTATTAATAGCCTGCCTTTCCCTAGCCTCTCAGGGGAAGCAAAGTATCAAACTAACTTGGGCATATTTTCCCCATGTTATCACAAATGTACAAAAAGAAATGTTCTCAGGGGTGTCAACAAATACTTGCTGCATGGTAACAGTGGCTGCATGAAGTGCTTTAAAAGCGTATTTGGAAAACCTTGATTTTATTTTTATCCATGTACTTCTGATGGAGAGAGATACTTAAAGTAGCTCCTCATATCCTGCAACCTTACCTTCTTTTCTTTTGATTTTTCCAACTCCAAAATATAAGCAATTTAAATTAACCCTAAATAATAATTATATATATATATATATATAATTTCTTAACTGCCTCTCCCCATGGATTGAAGCACAGAAAACGAGACTAAAATAGCGCAACAGATAAAAGACAACAGTTCAAAACATGAACACTGGTTAAAAATATATAATCTATTAAAAGAGCATAACATCAGTTTAAAAAGTATACATGTTAAAAACAATCAATTCATAATTTAAAAACTCATAATTTAAAAAACATCTGGATAGGCTTGCCAAAAGAGATTGGTCTTTAATGATATTTCAGACTCAGAGAGCATATCCAACTGTCAAACCTCTTCCAGCAGGTCATTCCACAATCTGGAGGCAGCAAAAGAAAAGGTCCCCTGGTTAACAGTTGCCAGTCTGGTCTTGGTTGACTGACACAAAAGTCCCGCAGAAGACCTGAGCATATGGAATGGATTATACAGGAAAAGGCAATTCCATAGGTAACTAGGATCCAATCCTTGTAGGGTTTTAAAGGTTACAACAAACACTTTATAGCTTGCCCATAAGCTAACTGGCAACTAGTGGAGTAATTTTAATACAGGAGTAATATAATTATTCTCAGGCCACTTCCACACTACATTGTTATAATGCTATTATTCCACTTTCAACATCCTGTGGAAGCCTGGGGTTTGCAGTTTAAGGAGGGGCATTTAGAATTCTCAGCCAGAAAGCTCTTTGGCCTCAGGAAACTACAAACCCCAGAATTCCACAGGATGTTGAAAGTGAAATAATAGCATTATAACAGTGTAGTGCAGAAATGGCTTTAGATGCACCAGTAACCAATCTGGCAGCCATTTTTTGCAATAAGTAGAGCTTCTTGAACTTGACACAGAGGTAGCCCAATATACAGTGTATTACAGAAGTCCAGGCATGAGGTTACCAGTGCATACACTACCATCTTTAGATTATCCAGCTCTAGGAAGGGGTACAGTTGGATGATCAGCAAAAGCAGATAGCACCATATTTGCCAGGGTATAAGACGCACCAGCATATAAGATGCACCCCATTTACATGCTAGCAAATACTATTTGCGGGTGTATAAGATGCACTGACATATAAGACACACCCCATTTTCAACCAGTATTTTTCAAGAAAAAAAGTGAGTCTTATATGCCAGCAAATAGGGTAAGTTCTCCTGGTCATTATATCTACCTGGACTGTCATTTGGAACAATGGATTCAGAAGCACCCCCAAGCTGTGAACAGGGTCTTTCAGGGGAAGTTTAAACACATCCAGGACTGGGTGACACACCTCCAACCCCAGATTAGAACTCTTAAGAGTAAGCACCTCCAACTTGTCTGGAAGCAATTTCAATGTTTGTTTGTTTGTTTCCTTATCCAGTTCATTACACCCTCCAGGCATTCATTTAGAGAAGACACACTATCCTTAGCTGAGGTTGTTTTTGAAGGCATGGAAAAGTGTATTTAGGTGTCATTGGTGTACTGATAATACCTTTCCCATGCCTCCCGATGATCTCTCTGAGCAGTTTCATGTAGATCTTAAACAGCATTGGGGATAGATGGAGCTTTGTGGTATGCCATATAACAACTCATTTTTTGATGAGCAGCTATCCCCAAGCACCATCGTCTGGAACCTATCCAAGAGACAGGGCAGGAACCACAGAAACACAGTGTCTCCAGTTCCCAAACCCTTCAGGTCTTCCAGAAGTATACCATGGTACTGAAAACCACTGAGAGATCCAAAAGCACCAATAGGGACACATTCACCCCATTGATGTTCAGGCAAAGAGCATTCATCCACTAAGGTAACCATAGTGATCTGAACTTGGTATCCTGCTTTGATGCTGGTTTGAAATGGTTCTGGAAAACTTGTACCATCTAACACTACATGGCGTTGGAAGGCAACTCCAGTCTCAATTACTTTCCTTCAAAAAGGGAAAATTCAATACTGGTCTATGGTTGTTAAAGTCCAAAGGGGCCAGAGAGGGCTTTTTTTAAAAAAAGGTCATGCCATCACATCTTTTTTTAAAAAAAGACTGAAAATTTCCTTCCCTAGCAGATGCATTAATATAACGCTGGAGCTCAGATCTAACAGTATCTCCTTCCTGGGTACCCAGCCAAGAAGGACAGAGAAAGAGGGGTTAGGTTATCTTCTTCATCCTAGCAGGTTGTCCACATCTGCAGTGTTTACTAACTGAAACTGATTCAGTGTAATCCCACTCATGGAGTTGCTCGTTATATACATTTCATTCACTATTTTACTAGTATTTTCACTGAATCATGAGGCTGTATCTTATTTTGCACCTTCTTATTCCAAAACATAACCAAAATAAAGAATATTTCAATAAAACATATTTACCTTCTTGACTCTTCTAACTCAGCTAATGTTAGTGAATTTTAACAGTGTAGTAGTTTAAGCACAGGACTATGGCCCTTTTCGCACGGGCCTTTGCGCGCGCGATAGCCCCGTGAGCCTCGTGGGAGTGGGAGCGTCGCTCCGCACGACGCACTCCCACTTCCGCCTGGCTCACGGGGCTGAAGCGGCGCTCGCGCAACGCTCCCGGAGCCCACCCGCACTTGCCTTTCGTGCGGAGCCTCCGGGAGCCGGCTGGGTCGCGCTTCCTTCCCTCCGCCCCTGCGGAAGGAAGGAGCGGGGTGGGGAGGTAGCGCGACGGACGCGCCGCCCGCTTCGCGCACGCGGGGGGGGAATCCGGCGCGCGCGCGAGGGAGGAATCTGGCGCGCGCGGGGGGAGGAATCCGGCTCGTCGACGCCCGCTTCGCGCGCGCGGGGTGGGAATCCGGCGCGAGGTCTCCCGCTTCGCACGGGGGGGAGGGCGGCTTGCGCGGCAAGCCTCCTTCGGTGCCGCTTCCCCGCTGGTTCCTTCGCCTGCGGAAGGAAGGAGGGGGAAGCGGCAGCCTCCCGGACGAGCCTTCTTGCGCTTGCCGGCCTCCCCCGCTTGCACTAGAAGCCTCAGTGCGGAAAGGGCCTATGACTCTGGAAACCAGACTTTGAATCTCCACAGAGCCATAGAAATCCAGCGGGTGACCTTGGGCAAGTCACACACTCTCATCCTCAGAGGAAGGCAAAGGTAACCCCTCCCTCATTCTATTTTACTGAGTATCAGCTGCATGGGGGAAAAGGAGGTCCATTCTGCTCATGGGTGAATGCCATTTTCATCTGGTTTGGGAAGGTGAGATCAGGTGAGGTTATTAGTTAATTTAAACACTGCCCATGCTTTCTTTCAGAATTCCATACATTAAAAACTATATTTTTGTTATGTTTAATCACACAACATTTAGAGAGGTGTGAGATATGAAAGGTACAGATTGGGTCACTTTGTATAAGAATTCACAGAGAACAAATTCCTCAAGCAACTTCAAGCTTAGTTAAAATTATGAGCTTCCTGAGATGTATGTATGTATGTATACCATGTTTAAAGGAGGATTCTCGGAAAAAAAAAAGTCTTCAGCTGAGAGGCAGAGGTCATTTAACGATACTGATAGTGTTAAAGTGGGAAATGTGTAATTAGTAACCATCTGATCAGTAATCTCTTCATTACAAACTCCTCTCTATTTGTTTTTGGAGGGAGGCGGGAAAAAATAATATGAATAAGCCATATTCTTCCCTATGGGGGAAGCTCCTCCTTCTTTCTTTGTTTCTCTCTTTTTTTTCTTTCTCCTTTTTCTATTCTCCTTTTTTTTCCTTCCTTTTTTCCTTCTTGGGGTCGATATTCAGGGTATTACTAAGTGTATGTATGTATGTATGTATGTATGTAAATGCAAGTATGTACATGTATGTTATGTTTGTACAAAAATATGTGTTATGTACTCGGCAGTTCCAGTTTGTGTAGTTTAACCTTTTTTCACAATAAAAATATACAAAAAAAATCAATCATACTATACAGCTACTCTTAGATTTCACTGTTTTTACATGGAAAATCCAGAACATGAATACATCTTAATTTATTGATTTATTTTGCTCTATCACATGGGTAATCACTGCAGGAGAAGTTCTGTTTTCTGTTGGCTTTTGCTCTTCTATTGATGGATGAAGCTGCTTGGGAGGAAATGACTACATGATCAGTTGACTGTAGCATAAAACTGAGCATATTTTACTGCTGTTTTTAACATTATAAGTATTACATGACACAACACATAGATGTGTGGAGTAGCTAAAAAAAAAATTAGACTTGCCAAATGTCTTACATCATTACCACCACCACCATCACAAGAAAATGATTTACAGCGAAATCCTACATATCCCTTGTGTTGTGTGTCTTGGAGTCATTTTTGACTTATAGCAACCCTGAGGTGAACTTATTACAGGGCTTTCTTAGCAAGATTTGTTCGGAGAGGGGTTGCCTTTGCCTTCCTCTGAGGCTGACAGAGTGTACTCAAATGTAATTCATAGAATTCAAAAGGGTTTTCTACCAGGGCCATTTCCACACTAGACTGTTATAGTGCTACTATTCCACTTTCAACATCCTATTGAATCCTGGGGTTTGCAGTTTCAGGAGGGGCTAGCCAGCCCCTCCCGAAACTGCAAGCCCCAGGATTCGATAAGATGTTGAAAGTGGAATAATAGCACTGTAGCAGTCTAGTACAGAAATGGCTCAGGTCAAAGGGTATAGGACTGCAGCCTTAATTTAGTTTGTACATTATATCGCCTGAAGTATTCAGTGTCCCTAACTATTTACAACCACCCCAAAATGAGATTGTAGTATGAAATACTGTTTTACAAAAGAAAAGAATAATTGAAGTACAAATCAAAAAAGCTAAAATATATGAGTCCATTTAGATGGTTTAGATGGGGCATTTAGGGGCCATCTGGCCACAAAAATAGATTTTTAACAGTAAATCTTCCAAAAACATATACCCTTAATCCCTTTCATCCATTTACAAAGTATTTATAGTTTCTAAAAGCTCTCCTTCGTCTGTTTTACCTCTTCTTGATGATTGCCACCAGCCTGCCTGTTCCGTATAATAAATCACTTCCCCCATTGATAATACCGTTTGGTGATATTCTTTATTGCAACAAGACATGGCAAACAACAGATGGAGAAGAAGGAAGGAAACAGATGATAATACAGGGTGATAAGAAGGTGAAAGCGAAAAAAAAAGTTCAGAGAAATGATACTGAACCCATTGCTAAACTTAACCATTGGCTCTTATTTGGAAAACAGTTTAGTGTTAGATATTTAACATGTTTTAAGTATGCCAACTTTTAGGTATGGCATTTGAATATTTCAATAACAAAGAATATGCAATGTTGGAAAGAAATCACACATAAATTTTCTTTGAATAGTCACTGTTCCTTTGGATAAATTTAGAAAATATCAATACAAAAATAAAATGGTAATTTGGAAGGCTTCCAGTTAGACTGTGAGTTGTGATGGATATATCAGTTCTCTCCAGTACCAGAAACAACGTGCCTACGATTTGCTAGGGAGCATGAGCAGGAAGGTGCTTACTGTGGGCTTCCCAAGGACATCCACTCAGCTCCTAGATGAACAGTATTAGAATACGCAAGCCTTTGATCTGATCCAGTATGGATTTTTTTTATAGGTGCTTCAGATTAAGAATTATTGCACAAAGTGGTGTGGATTTCAGTGCTAACTATATATCCAGGTTAGGAAAAACCTACATCACAGAGGTAGATGAAGGTTTATGGGAGCAGCAATGGAGTACTGACATAGAGGGTTTATAACATTCTGTGTTGGCCAGTTGCACTATCCATTTCTGATGTGCTGGCTGTTAGACACCCCTGCCCTGACACAATAGTGTCATCTGCACTACAAAGCCCTGGTCTTCCTCACTCAATGCAAGGCTACAAACATAATAGATTTCATGAAGGTTCTGCCCAAGTACCTATTTAAATTAAAATTAAAGCAAAGTACCTATTTAACCCTGTACTGTCTTCCAGCTGTGGGCCAGCAAGGCATGACAATGATGATGGTATCTCTCCTTCATGTCTTTTAATTTGAATTGTATTACTGCTGAGAGATATGGCAGTCCCATATACCTATTGAAATTATTGGCTATTGAGCAAAGTTTGGAAAAGTTGCCTTTTTAGATTACATCTGTAAGGATGTCCTGGTTCACACAGGCTCTGACCATGTCACCTGGGAGATTCTAGGGGTGATATTCCAAAAAAAGTAGTTTTTCCAAGTTCTGCTGTTGACAGACCTGTTCTTCAAGAATTGGCCTAACCCTTTCTGAAAGCCACCCAAGAGACAGGGCAACATCACATCTTGCAATGGATGAATTACAGAAGTTCCTGATATACTTTATGAAGGAACACCTCCTTGTGTTTGTCTTAAAGCAATCAGATCTGCAATTTCAGCATTCCCGAAATGCAGTGAGAATTGCCATGGCTATCACACTGCTGCATGGGCTGCATTTGAGTTCTGTCCAGTTTTAGGACAGGCATTTTAATACACAGCACAGATATTCTTTAAAATTTCTGTGCCCTTCTCCAATTAAATGTATTAGCCCCAAGGTCACAGCTCAGGCATTATTTTAAAGGTTTCAATCGACTGCCTTAAAAGGCTCATTTCAATCCCAATGGAACCCTGCACAAGCAGAACTGTGCTTTATTTGTAATGCCTGGTGAGACACTTAAAGCTTCTATTGTGGATGAAGTAGTCCAGTGTAAGTAATTTGCTTGGGTAAGAGATCTATGGTGTGTAGGTTAAAGGTCCCGCTGGCCTGTGACCCAGAAACAAGAAATGCTCCTCTTTTGTGTATACATAAAGTTTGGCCACTTCAAATCTTTTGGAGTAATCACTCACGTGCCTGCACCTCAGCAGCTTTGTGGCATCTCAGTAATAATTGTTCCCTGACGTTCCTTTTTAAGTGCCCCTAGAAGAGGCTGTGGTGTCTTTCAAGATGCAGTAACGTGGAAATAAATGTCATGTTTAGCTTAGCATTTTAGATCTCTGAGGTAAATGATATGCTGATTAATGTTGGCAGGGGCCCCACTGGTTTAGGTAATCAAGCAGTAGCCCAGTCCAGTTCCTTGATCACTAGCAGCATTTCTTTTTAAAGTGGAAGAATGATTTCCCTATAAAAACTCTGTGGATTGCCTCATTTTGGAAGCTCTGGTCCTGTATTATCCCGGGGAGACAGCTGTAAAAGCAGCAATAAAATAGAAAACTGATTTGAGTAATTGCAGCCATCTATTTACAAGAAAAGCTATGTATTCTGACAACTAAACTACCACATATCATTCTCCAAGCATCTGCTGGAGAACAGGATATAAGGAGGATCGTTTGTCATTTGCAAAATACCCTTTACATCTGGATGCAAGGGGAAATCTTTGGACTGTCTTTGGTGAGATTATTCCTCCTACTCTTCAAAATCTGGAAGTGGGCTAAGACCACCACTATTAATTTGGCAGTGTCTTAGACAACATGGGGCTCTATGTTGTTTTACAAAACGGACCTGCACATCCAACTGTCCTGAAAATGCTTACTCTTGGTGTTCAGTGCAATCCTGTATATGTTTACTCAAAAGTAAATCCAACTGCATACAACAAGATTTACTCCAATATCCTTGTGGACAAGGCTGATATTTTATTCACCATCTTAAGATTATGTAGGAAATGACTACTGGCAGAAAATACTCTAATTTAGGTTCCATTCTTCTTGTGCTTTCCAGTGTTCCCATTTGGATGAGAGACGCATAATGTTCAGGCGGATTTCCCACACTCTAATTTGTACATCTAAAATTATTGATTAATAAATGTTAATACAAAAGAATATATATAATGATTACAAGATAGAGGGAAAATACATTTGGGAAAACATCCTGAAATGTACAGTTCCAATATTATATGATTATTTTAATAAGTCTAAGAATTTATGTTGCCTCTATTGTGGTCAGTTTCACCTTCACTCAAGTTTCTTAATCTGTGCTGGTGATTAAAGTAAGCTCTCACTCATTTGTGAGAGCTTCATAGAGCACTTGAGCTGAACAGATCAACACAATTCATAGGTTGTTGTCTGTTCTTCACCTAGTTATTTTTCTTGTCTTTAATGATGATAAAGGTAGTGAAGGAAAGAGGCAGAGAGATCTGAAGTTGGGGAACAGGACTTAAATCTCATTCATTTGCATCTTCTAAGCTTTCCAGCATGGGACTGAATATGGCTTGGATGATGTATGGGTCATATCCTTGTGCAGCCTTCCCCTCCCCGTCGAAGTTATTTTTTCCCAGCCAAATGTAGGATCTCTAGGCCTTGTTTTAACCCTAAAATGGTAACTTATGGCTAGAAAATAATCAGAAAGGACTTCCAGTCACCCAAAACATTGTTTCCAGTCAGCCTCTAGCATGCCAGTGTGGTCACAGGGTTTTCTGGGAACTTAGAGTATATGATGCACCTGAGGTCACCCAATGGGTTTTTATGGCCAAGAGGGGAATCGAACCCTCATCTGCAGGGTTGTAGTCCAATGCTCAAACCACTACACCACACTTGGTCTCTAGAAAAACATACAATCACAATCTATCCCCCTTCCCTTTGTCTGAAAAGACTGCTGTGGAAGTGATGTTCAAGTCTCTTCCCTTACTTTGATGAAGATCATTGTTTCTTGCAGCTATTAGCAGAAAGGAAACACAGACCAAAAGATTCTTTCCTCCTATGAGCTTGATGCTCACCATTCATTTATCACAAATCAGCTTAGAAGCAAGGGAAAGTGGGCAGAATTTCACAAGAAGGGCACATGGGAAGTGGCTGAAAATGTCACGTAGCCCATGGAGTTGCTAGCTAGTGGCCTAGACCATTTAGTTCTTTCAC